>LOND01000394.1:0-29954 GCA_014220965.1 Paragonimus kellicotti
ATCCTCATGAAAAATCTAGAGTGTTATACGATTTTACGTTCAGCTAGTGTGATATGGGTGTTGCTCTGAATGTTTTAATGATCATATTTTATTACGTACCAAAATATGCTATTTACGGTTTGAAGGATAGTAAGATAGTAGTTATGGTAGCTTTGGGCAGCTGTGATAGCACCTTAAACCAAGTGTTATCAAATAGCTTCTCCGATATTTATCCTTCCGTTTTCTTGCCGGTTTACATTATTCACCCAAACTTTTTTTTATCTAAAGAAGGCAAATCAAGGAAGCAGTTCGGTGCTTTCAAGTTAACTCAATATTAGACATATGAATAACACATTACAAAGGTCAACCTATCGCAAAGCATCGTGGGGTGGTCACCGCTTTCACTCCTCTAGTTTGACTCCTACAGCATAAAAGCGTGGTTTGGTCGAAACACAATTTCACAGAACCAGGCGTATTGGCATCTCCGATAAACTACAGACCGGAAAAAGGTACTAAAACAAACTCATTAACAAACGGCTATTCTAATAAACTCGTTGACGCTCAAAAAAGATCGGCAAGGACAAAGATCTAATAAGATCACTGTTCGAAAATAAGGTTTGCTGAACTAGACAACAAACGGACAACCTCAGCGGACAATCTCGCATGCACAATTAATGTCTGCTTCAGCTCGAACGTGTGATGCTGCGCAATTGCGTTTAGTTCATGCCACTAAAGGACTAGCTCTCCGTAATCACGACCACATTTCATCTAACAATTCTGTCTCCAAGTTGTGTCAGTTTAGTTACAGATGCAATAAAGCTTGCATAGAAAAAGCAGATCGATAATTACCGCACAGACTGGCCGAACAAATCCCGAAATCGTTAAAACGGCTGATTACACACTTGGTGAACCAGCTGTTCAGAATCATATCTATTCAATCGCTAAAAACCTTGCGTCAACAAGTCGTCAAGTTGATCAGCGCATAACCACTGAAAAACTACTGTGGAAACGGAACCCGAAGTTACCGGCTTTTGGCGAAGTAGTTTTCATCTAAACTTGTCAGTCGGCACTGAGTGTGAAGGAGTGGCTGTGACGTCCCATCTGATTACCGTGGTTTGGACTATACAGCACTCTAATTTCATGAAGGTCCAGTCACCACTTGTATTTATCTGTCAGGTATATATAATCTGCATGTTTCACGTTTATAACTGGCGAGAGGAAACGAAATGTAAAAATACCGCAGCATAGTGTCTTTCGTGCATTCTCTTGAACTATACCACCTGACTGATACGTCAACTTCCGCCGAGCTTGGCATTTAGGTTGCAAACGTTTCATCACCAAACGAGGTGACATCATCAGTGCGTAAGTGTTTCAGCGTATAGTTTTTGAGCGTGGAGGTTGGTGAAGTGCGATGGATGCCTGCTCTTATATAGCAGAGTGAGTTGACCTTCTGACCTGAGTTCTGGTTGGTCGCTTCCTGTTGTTCATGACCTTTGACCTGATTCACCATTGGTTGATTCTTGATGCATCTGAACTTTGACCCAATGTCCGATTGGTTATTTCCTGTCGTCCTTGAGTCTTTGACCTGGAGCCTGATTGGCTTTTTTGTTGCTGTCGAACTTTGACCCCGAATTTGATTGGTTGGTCCTCGTAAATTTGTCCAGTAAGTCATTTCTTCGTTTTGGAATTATATCCAATTGGTTATTTGTTGGCTGGTATAGACTTTGGTCTGATCTGTTCAGGTTGCTCCGTTCAGGTTCACAGGAATTTGGGCTTGGTGGTGTCTACATCTCTTTGGTTCGTATTGGTTCGTAGATTTTGTCCAGCTCGATGTGCTTGTTTATTGACCCGGCCGATGAATGCCAAGCCTCGAGAAATTCTCTTGCATGTGTCTGGTGTTGGCCTGAGTAAGGACTTCTGCGGTATCCAAGTTGAAGGTGTGTCCAGTTTCATCTTCGTGGACGGAGATCAAAGAAAATTGATCATGTCTCTTGATGGCTAATTCGTGTTCACGTATTCGTGTTGATAACTTCCGTCCGGTTTGGCCGACGTAGTGTTGTCCACAGTCATTGCATTGGATTTTGTAAATGACGTTGCTTCTGTCGGCGGGTCTGAGTTTTTCTTTCGGTTTTGATAGTATTCTCCGTAGTGTTGCCGTTGGTTTGTGTGCTAGCGTGATACCATGTGGTCTCAGAAGTCTTGCTGTCATTTCCGATATAGTCTTGATGTATGGTAGTGCAATTCGTTTTGTTGATATTTCGGTAGAGTTCGGATCTCTTTCTTTCTGCAGCAAGCACCGTCTGATGAAACTTCGTGGGTATCCGTTGCGAAGAAGTACTCGGTACAAGTAGTTTTCTTCCTTTCTTCGGAGCTCTGCGGTGCTGCAGTGTGTTTCAGCTCGTTTGAACAGAGTTCGAATACAGCTCCTTTTATGGCATACTGGGTGGTTGCTATGAAAATTAAGCAATTGGTCCGTGTGTGTTTCTTTTCGGTAAACTGATGTCTCCAGCGTTCCATCAGGTTTGCGGCTGATTAGTACATCCAAGAACGGTAGTTGGTTGTCAGTTTCAATCTCCATCGTAAATTTAATGTCGTTGAAAACGTTGTTGATAAGTCTGTGTGTGTTTTCAATTATTGAGCGCTTAAGGATTACGAATGTATCGTCAACGTATCGTATCCAGAGTTTGGGTTTGATAACCGGTAGCGCGATATTCTCTAACCTCTGCATGACCGCCTCTGCGATGAATCCGGATATGGGCGAACCCATTGGAGTTCCTTTAAGTTGTTCGTAGACTTGACCATTGAATTTGAAGTATGTCGACAAACATAGTTCCATGAGGTTGCATATGCTTTCCGGTTTCAATGATTCATTCGGTCGGGGATTTTCTTCTAGCAGCGTTCGTAGTGTTTCTTTGGCTAGGGTGAGGTCGATGGACGTGAAGAGTGCTGTGACATCAAATGAAATCATTGCTTCGTCTTCTTCTATCCTGATGTTTTCCAGTTTGTTCAAGAATTGCACCGCATTGCTGACGGAATGTTCTGATCTGTCGATGAGATATCGCAGTCGTTTGAATTGGCCAGATTGTAGGTCGGTGTTCCCGGTAGGGACACAATTGGTCGCAGTGGGACACCATCTTTGTGTATTTTTGGTAGTCCGTAGAATTGAGCAGTGGTTGCATCATTCGGCTGCATTTTCCAGCGTTCCTGTTTGCTTATCTCGTGTGTAGCCTCTAGTTTCTTGAGTGCCGTGTTGATTTTGTTGGCCAGTTTTGTGGTGAGATCAGCATTGAGTAGGCGGTAAGTGGTTGTGTCGCTGAGCAGCTGTTTTGCTTTCTCCACGTAGTCTGCTTTGTCCATGACAACCGTCATCCGTCCTTTGTCAGCTGGCAAAATGATGATGTCATTTTTCTTGAGGTTGTTCAATGCTCGTTGTTCGCGTTGGGTGAGGTTATTGGAAAGCTTGCTGCGGGTCATGACTGGGACGATGGTTTGTCGGATTCGGTGCTGTGCTTCTTCTGGCAAGCCGTTAGACTTCATTGTGTGCTCCAAGTTTGCCAAGTATTCTTTGTTAGTTGCATCTCTCGTGTTAAAATTGAGTCCTTTGACCAGGACGTCTTGTTCGTCGTTGGAGAGTATGTGATTGGATAGATTTCTGATCCACGTGTAGTTGCTGGTGTTGGCATTCTTCTTTGCCAATTTCGAGAGTTTTGCTTCGAGTGCCATTCTCTTCCTATGTTTGGTTCTTGCTACTCGCTGTCCTATCGCTTTCTCTAATTTCTGTAGCTGATGTTCGTCCATTATTTGTTTGCAGTCCTCTCTTCTAGTTGTCACGATGTTCTCATATTTTTGTAACCGATTATGGGCATCGGTTATTAACATACGTAACATCCGTCTTCCGTTTTGTCTAGCTATTGCCCAAGCTTGTGGATGATTGAGCGGTGGTCTGTAGTTGATACTTGGTGGAGAATGTTTCGACGCAGGCATTCATGCAAAAAAGAACAGTTGCTCACGCGTGGAAGCTCCTCTGCATGCAAAGGTCTCCCAGCAACGAGCGGTCTTTAGCGTTGTGCGCCCATGTAGGTTTCTGATAGTTGTGAACAGTGGTGGTGTCGTTCCAATACCAATACCAAAACCATCAACTGAAAAACTGAACGCCGGAGAATTTTGATGGGCATGAATCTCATTCGGATGACTTAACTCGCTTTTGAGCGTGGAACCTCCACGCTCAAAAACTATACGCTGAAACACTTACGCACTGATGATGTCACCTCGTTTGGTGATGAAACGTTTGCAACCTAAATGCCGGAGAATTTTGATGGGCATGAATCTCATTCGGATGACTTAACTCGCTTTTGAGCGTGGAACCTCCACGCTCAAAAACTATACGCTGAAACACTTACGCACTGATGATGTCACCTCGTTTGGTGATGAAACGTTTGCAACCTAAATGCCAAGCTCGGCGAAGTTGACGTATCAGTCAGGTGGTATAGTTCAAGAGAATGCATGAAAGACATATTGCGGTATTTTTACATTTCGTTTCCTCTCGCCAGTTATAAACGTGAAACATGCAGATTATATATACCTGACAGATAAATACAAGTGGTGACTGGACCTTCATGAAATTAGAGTGCTGTATAGTCCAAACCACGGTAATCAGATGGGACGTCACAGCCACTCCTTCACACTCAGTGCCGACTGACAAGTTTAGATGAAAACTACTTCGCCAAAAGCCGGTAACTTCGGGTTCCGGTTTCGCAACAGTAGTTTCAGTGGGTTAGCTGGATCAACTTGGCGACTTGTTGACGCAAGGTTTTTAGCGATTGAATAGATATGATTCTGAACAGCTGGTTCACCAAGTGTGTAATCAGCCGTTTTAACGATTTCGGGATTTGTTCGGCCAGTCTGTGCGGTAATTATCGATCTGCTTTTTCTATGCAAGCTTTATTGCATCTGTAACTAAACTGACACAACTTGGAGACAGAATTGTTAGATGAAATGTGGTCGTGATTACGGAGAGCTAGTCCTTTAGTGGCATGAACTAAACGCAATTGCGCAGCATCACACGTTCGAGCTGAAGCAGACATTAATTTGTGCATGAGATTGTCCGCTGAGTTGTCCCGTTTGTTGTGCAGTCAGCAAAACCTTATTTCGAACAGTTCTTATTAGATCTTTGTCCTTGCCGATCTTTTTTGAGCGTCAACGAGTTTATTCGAATAGCCGTTTGTTAATGAGTTTGTTTTAGTACCTTTTTCCGGTCTGTAGTTTATCGGAGATGCCAATACGCCTGGTTCTGTGAAATTGTGTTTCGACCAAACCACGCTTTTATGCTGTAGGAGTCAAACTAGAGGAGTGAAAGCGGTGACCACCCCACGATGCTTTGCGATAGGTTGACCTTTGTAATGTGTTATTCATATGTCTAATATTGAGTTAACTTGAAAGCACCGAACTGCTTCCTTGATTTGCCTTCTTTAGATAAAAAAAGTTTGGGTGAATAATGTAAACCGGCAAGAAAACGGAAGGATAAATATCGGAGAAGCTATTTGATAACACTTGGTTTAAGGTGCTATCACAGCTGCCCAAAGCTACCATAACTACTATCTACTATCCTTCAAACGTAAATAGCATATTTTGGTACGTAATAAAATATGATCATTAAAACATTCAGAGCAACACCCATATCACACTGGCTGAACGTAAAATCGTATAACACTCTAGATTTTTCATGAGGATGACCACTTGTATAAGCGCATCAGCATCTACGAGATACACTACCTTGGCACTCAACAAAGTGTATTCTTAGGTCTCTACCAGTTTGAAGAAGTCCTTCAAGCAATTAGGGGATGAAATTTTGTGAATGGGGTCCAAAATGTTCACTAGCTAACGAGCAACTGTATCATAAGCAGAATCGTTCATGCGCCAGATCGGGATTAAAGTTGCACCATTTTTGTACATTTTCGGAACATCTCTTATTTGGGGGTGTTTCCGCGCCAATTGGATTCCGCTGCCCAATAGCTGGAGTTGTCTTGCAGCTCTTTTTTGACAGAATGTCATTTTCTGTCATTCTGTCTAACTGAGACTTTCCGTAGTCTTCCAGAATGATGCTCAGTTTTCATATATACTCGTATTGGGTCATGATGGCAACGTCAGATCTTAGGTCTGGCTTGAGAAATACCAGGCCTCTCACTCTTCTCAGTTCGTTAATCGCCCGACAGTGTTCCTGCTTTAGACACCACGGTTGGAGCATAAGTGCAGATAAAGATGGGTTAGAATTACTTACCAGTTTCTGCACGGAATCGATTCGTATCATCAAAAGATGTTCAGGATTACTCCCCTGTCTTACAATACGTATATTTGAATTGAACTTAAGCATACAATTTTGTCACTTTTCTTGGACGGTGATTTGAACCTCGATCCAATCGAAAGGACTACCAGCTGAGTTTGATTGAAGTTAGCAGGGAACAGATTGTGTACATTTTTGAAACCACCGTCGTGACGCACATTCATGTCTCTTGAGCGTGGAGGAAACGCTGAAAATAACAAGTTCTGATCTTCGCGTTATCTACAGTATCTCGAAAAGACCTCAAACTTCATCTGACAAACTAATGACAATCCTTTGAGGACTCCAGCGAGTTGATGCTGGGTGTTCACAAGGGTCTGTCTTTTCACCCAGGGTCATCGATATACAAACGTGTCCGGTTAACGACAGTGATATCAGGTCTCGACAATTTTTCTCTATAATACTGAGTTCCTTGATCCAGTTCACCAGTAACGATAGAAGACATACGTCGCGAGATGTTAACATTTCGTTTACTCTCTTCAGTCACGAACGTAAAACATTAGAATATATAGGACATGCGGATAGCAACAACAATAGAAACAATCAACGATTGGGTTTACAGGAAGCAAGAACTTGCAGTTGCCGTGACGTCTATATCGGCAGAACAGACCGGTGCCTACGACAAAGAATGGCTGAACATATGCCTAAGTGGTTGGTGCGCGCCATGACGCAACAGAGCGATTGAGACGAAATCCGACCTCATCCATTGCAAAACACATCATGGAAACAGGTCACGTTGTTGACCCCGCCAACTCGTTTCAAGTATTGTTGCGTAATCGGAATCCGAAATTGCTTGCTTTCTCCGAGGCAATGTTAATCAATACTCGCCGTCCGGTCCTGTGTGTGCATAAACTGTTGACTCACGCAGTTTGTCTGCCCTGGAACTGATGACAGTCCTTGTTTCATGTAAACCCAATCGTTGATTGTTTCTATTGTTGTTGCTACCCGCATGTCCTATATATTCTAATGTTTTACGCTGGTGACTGATGAACTTTATTGGTAAACTTTTCATTAGACAGAAACTTGATAAAGGAAGTTGGAATTTGGCCTGACCGAATACATTCGTCATAGAAATAAATGTTCACTCGGTCCACTCTCGATTTGCATTGTAAGGACAACAAACAATCCAACAGTCACACAAAGGATGCAAGGAGTCTTAGGAGAAATTTGGCGTGTTCCTGATTACACAGTACGTTGTGTGGGTGTAGACTTGTCTTTACACGTTTGATGTATATAGTCTGACTGACGGTAACGAACTGTTAACATGTCGCGACATGTGTTATCTTACTGCCCTCTTGAATTGGTTAACGATAACTCATTGGTTTAAGAAGCCACAACATAAGAGTGCCTATTTGTGTTGAGCATCCATTCAACGAATCATAAATTGCAATATAACTGGCAATTTCCCGACCAAAATGGCACAGGTTTGGGCTGAGGAAAAGGCTGTCGTGTCGCCTTTCCAAGCATCTCCGTACTGGCTCCCAAGTAGGCTGATTCGGTCCAGATTGGTAGGCAGCTGATACAATAATAGGCAACAACCATCGTCCACAATAAGACTTACATTTTGGCCCACGTCTCACTTGGGTGGAGGCAAAGCTAACGGGCGCTTAACAGTGCAAACAGACTGACGTTTACGTCTGGTTATTCCGAAGTAAACTTGACAACAAAAGGTAATCTGTCTCCAAATTGCTTATGAAAAAGTCAAATGGCCTAATAGTAGGGAATAGATTATTAGTCATCTTATTATTATTAAGTTCACTTTGACATAAACATTTAGTCCTCAAAAGTCAAACTACTTTAGATCGAACAATTGGACTATTTCCATAGCTTAAGATGTAACTAATTAATTATGGTTGCACTCATGAGATCTGCACCATTTTCTCTGATACAATCCACAAACAAGACTGTTTGAAAGAAATTGCCACACACCGATGTACACCAATAGATCTACTTTTTATTTGGAAATGTAACAGGATAAATAAATCAAAATGAAGACATGTAGTGAGTTACAAGAATGTCGCAAGCTGTTGCCTGAAACTGGCCCTACTTGAACGGCTCCAATATAGGCAATATGACGATTTTCTGTGGTCAACAAATTAAAAACTAAACTCTTTGGAATTCTACAGCCGATGATCAAGCGAAATGAAGTATCAACAGCTAAATCATTGTTAGTTGAGATAGTTGTTGGTGGAAGTGCGACAGCAATTGCTTTACTTATCTGTTATTTAGTTCTCCATTCTCGATGTTGTTTGTAAACTCAGTTATTTTTTATCAACCCCAATTTATTTTTGACATTGCTTACAGATCCGGCTAACTTGATCGTTTTCATTACCAAGTTCAGCCACTATGAAACAACCAATGAAGTTCCTCGTTTTGCCAGTTTCTCACTCACTGTTATTTGTTGACACAGTGTTATATTGGCCAAGTAGTCATAGGCGACAGTATTTACCTGTATTCGTGTTACCTGCTTCAGGCTACTACCAATGAACAGTGGTGTTTCAGAGAGTTACACGAAAAGACCATTTGACAAACTTTCCCGAGCGTGTGTTGTACTGGATGGTTAAAAGAAAACAGTTCGTTTTTATTGCCAGTAATGTGAATTTTTCTAGTATTAAAGTAAGTAACTTCCAATAAGCTATATATCCACGACTGTAACAGCTGTCAGGTAAGAACGATAGCTGTCGCATGATAATAATTGCCACGAATTCAATACCAAATGGCATGGACGATGTCGGACGAAAGGTGGTAAGCTAGCCTACAGCAAAAATCATGAACTGATTTGGAACGGAGAGTTTAGTTAGGCTTAACTTCTGAATGGTCTAATGATTTGGTTGTCAGAGCAACTGAAGAGCAGATGAATACGATTAAGGTTATTGCTCTGAATCTAGTTAAGCTTGCATCTAAGTTATCCATTTTAAACAACATGATTTTTTTCTTCAACGTTAGTTATCCCCACCGCGTAAGACAAACTTTTCCAGCCCATTTTTGTTTATTGATCGCATTTTTCATACATTCCTTACTGTTGCCGAATGCCAAGTAAACTTGCCTCTGTTGGCCTGGATGGTTGTCGAGTCTCTCGGTCGTCCACCACCTACCTCAATCCATCGATCGACTCTGAAGCAAGCGTGTGGATGCACGTCCGCACGTTGCAACACCAGTCTGCGCTAGTCAGTTGATTGGTCACAGAATAAGACCTCATACACATCGTGGTCTGACCAATCGATGGACGGGTTTGAGATCCAACACTCCTGCCTCAAGTTAGATATGTGAAATCAGCCTTGCGGTTAGGGTGACCTGCAACAAATAAGATAAACGCACTCCTATTCCACTTTCATTCTGTCTACCGAACGAACAATACACTGTAACCGAAGTGGCGAACGAAATCGCACCCTTTCCTTTCATTCGGTTTGACTTGCATTTAAAGCACAAGCGTACAGAGACAGAGCCCATGTGTGTTAGATCTTCTGAAGTGCGCTATAATAGTGAATTTTTAGCAGAAATCAGTGAGCCTCTAAACTAATCAGTTCTAGCGACAGTTCACAAAGCCAATAATGTCCGTTTTTGATGAAGGTGGCTGTGGCACAATCAGGGTAATATGGTCATATTTGTCCAACTTGAGTTTGGTCACGCTCATCGGAGGGCTATCTTAATCAATTTTACTTGCCGCAACATAAGAAGAAATAAATACGTCCACTATACTCTACGGAATAGCAATCAGGAGATTATTTGCTCCAGAAACAACAGCATCATAAACAAGGTTTATTGAATCAGGTTTTTAAACTTCTCTTCCATTAAGGGAAAATCCTAACCGCCTGATTGAATTAACACGCACATTTCTACTGGCGTTCATTGTTATATCGAAACGACCACAAACTAGAAAGTTTTCATAATTCATAATGAAAATTTGGCTTGAGATAATACAAACCGAACTGTTGATGTCAACCTGCCACCAAGCCCTCAGGAACTTCCGTAATGGGGAACTTTGAGGCTGCTTGGCGCTCTTGTCGCCGGCGAGCACATTATTTCGGATTTTCTACTTGCTTAGCCACATCTTAGCAGATTCATAATTGATTTCTGCAAATTCACGGACCCCCATTTTGGCGACGAGCCCACTGATCAACGTATTATCGGCTATGGGAAGCGAAAACCGAAATATTGGGCTGATTCTATTTCAGAACGTTATCCCGTTCTGTTGTGTTTCTTGCTCACCGGTTGCACACAAGACTTGATAAGCTCCGTAGCCTGTTATCAACGTTATCGCCAGTATCAGACTGTAATATACTAATGATGTTTAACTATCGTGCGATCATACAGAAAACAGCAAGCCCCAGCCAGAAAAGAAGAAAGGAAAAGAAGAGGACTGAACTACTGAAAGAACAACCTTACATGAACTTAACCATACAACACCCATGTACCTTTACCTTGCAAACAAACAACCGAGCTGTAAGTGAAAGTAAGGCGTCATCAGCAAGACAGCTTCCTTACGGCTTTCACTGCCCCGCATCATTAAGTGCACTCACTTCACAGACAACTCGGCCAAACAACGACAACATTCACGCCACTGAGCTCGATTAGCCGCCATCTCACCTAACGTCTCAAGCCACCGACTCTGTGAGTCGCGAGGCCCCAGCCCGGGAGACGAACCCGATCTACAGTGACCAACCCCTTCGTGAACGATTTCATTTGTCTACGCCAGGTCATCATCTGTCCACCGCACCTTGCGCCAGTCGGCCGCAGCGTCGGCAAACAGTGCTCGGTGTGGCAAACGACTAGCTGGCATCCTTAGTACATGACCTAACCATCTAAGTCTGTGCAAATGTAATGATTGAACAAAAGTAATTAGCTTGCTACCCACTACCAAATATCAGCTTCCTAGCCTCTTTGTTGCTTACCGTTTGGTGCCATCCGACACGAATGATCGAACGGATGCGGTTCACGTCTTCTACCCTAAGTGGCCAAGTTTCACGCCAGTAAAGTAACATCGTCCCCACAGTCGCTTTTATGTGCACGACCCTTAAGCCTTAAATTGATGCCTCTCTGTCGTCATGGATTAGCGAACACTACCCTAGTCTTAGAGATACTAGTTTATATTCCATTCTCCGCTGTTGATACAGTTTGCCGAGTACACAAACCGTTCATTCACCGGAGTCCTACAAACGCAACGACTTTTTCAAAGTCAACAAGCTTTTTATTCATAATATACGTGCCATCAATTCATTCAGTGTAGACGGAAGGTATTCGTGCGTTTACTCCCTCTTTCCACTCACATCAGGTTAGTTCCGTTAGTACACATTTGCTGATTGTGGATATACTGTTCATTAAGTTCCTGAGTCTCGTTACATTTCATTTATATTCCTTCCAGTTACGGCTATGTTGTTTTCACGTTCAGTATACACATCTTGTGACTGTATGCTAGGAGTAAACTGGTATTTACGCCTAAATACTTTGTATTGCTGATGAGTAGTCGTGGATCTGATTAATTTCAAGTTGAACATCATCCACAATTGATCGCAGCTGTCGCATTCCCATAGACTTTCCAGTCGGCCCCTTTCGAAAAGAAGCACTAGACTCGAGTTTCGCTCTCATTAGAGCTCGTCAGTAGTGCATATCCTTGCCACGACCGAAACTAGAACTCCGGCCATGCTTTCATGAGACAACCGTGTTGACCACTGCGTCATTCACCTCACATTAGGCACGACCGAATTATCATATGTGAACGCTCGACCACTTTTGCTTGTGAGTAATGCTCTGATTGCCCGATTGTCTTGAGAGGAGACACAGTAACTCTCCCATCAACTCCAGTCGATAACCTCGGAATTAAGACTTCCGAGACCGGAGGAAATAAAACAAATCTCCGACTACTCACCAGTAATCTAAAATATCGCCTAGCAGGTTTAATGAGATCGGAGATTTCGACCTGTCCTAGGAAGTCCTAATCGCGGGGTTATCGATTGGAGTTGAACAGGACAGTTAACTGTGTCTCCTCTCAAGACAATCGGGCAATCAGAGCAATACTCACGAGCAAAAGTGGTCGAGCGTTCATACATGGTAATTCGGTCGTGTTAATGTGAGGTGAATGACGCAGTGGTCAACACGGTTGTCCTCATGAAAGCATGGCCGGAGTTCTAGTCCCGGCAGTGGCAAGAATATGCACTACTGACGAGCTCTAATGAGAGCGAAACTCGAGTCTAGTGCTTCTTTTCGAAAGGGGCCGACTGGAAAGTCTATGGGAATGCGACAGCTGCGATCAATTGTGGGTGAGGTTCAGTTTGAAAATAAATTCTTCATGTTCATGATCAAACCTATTTACACTAATGGTATGTGTTGAGTATAAAGTGCTTACTCTGTGTTGGCTTTACCCCAACCCAATGCAGATGAAGCACGGGACGATATGGCTCGTGTTTGGAGCTCGCCGACAATTATGAGTGAAGACTGTCTTTACTTGAACATTTGGACTAGAGCCAGTAACCACTCAATTGGTCATGACGGCGAAGGTTCAAATCCTGTCATGTTGGAAAGCAGCGAATTGTTCGGACCTAAAAGCGGTCGCCCCGTTATGGTGTGGATACACGGTGGGAGTCTGACCCGTGGCTCTTCCTCGCTGGAAATGTATAATGGAGCGTTCATGGCCAGCAAAGTGAGTTTCCGTTTAGGTGAAAAAATGTGCAACATATTTTGAACGAAACATGAAATTTTGTAACTACGGTTTGCAATCAGATTAACTAGTTAACTCCACTTACAGTTGGAGCGCAACCGTAGATTGGAAAACAAAACTTGTTCTATGAAGTGTTGGCCTATTACTTAACCACATTTATACCATCGGAGTATGTACATGAAAGCTTCAGTTTGAAAATGGTTGAAATTAGTCAGTACACTGTTTTCCATTAAGACCTGACTGACATCTAGTACTGACGCTACTCAATTATTTCCATGCTGCTTAACTTTTTAAGCACGATATTTTACCAACGAATATGCACCTCCCACTGCTTGTTGAATCATGTTTTGTTAAATCTCAGAGTAATCAATGAGAGAAACGGAAGACAATTACATCGGTCAGTTCGGTCAAATGCCAATGTTGATCAGAGGATGTTATAAACTCTTCCTTCTTATTGATACAGTATAGGCAAAATGGACGTTACCTAGGTTTATCCACGAAGCCTTCCATTTATAACATCTGTTGATGAAAGCTGTTTAATAAAAGTTAAGTAACTTTGCCGGTATATTCTGGAAAGTCACACTTTATATTAGGACTACAACGTTCCCTGTTAGTGATCCGGCCCGTATGTTCCGACCGAATTGTGTATTTAGGTGGGATGGTGTTTGTAAACAGATAGGTACTAAGATAAGTGAATTAGACACTCTTCTAAACTGTAACCGCAAATCGTACAAAAGCCAAGGACTTACGAGCTGAAATATACAAGGTATGTAAGTTCACAATATGTAAATATTCAGGTTTACGGTACGTAGGGTAAATAAAAAACGGGTCCAACTTCATTTAGTTGAACATAATATTTTGGGTGGTGTGCTTTCCTTTTTCCATCTATAATGTTAGGTTGTGAATGACGTGTTCCGACTTACGCGCTTGGTGGTACGTGTATGAAAACGTGCACTCACGTGCAAGCGTTTGTGGGTATACATAGTTTTTACACCGATATAGGTGACGTTGGTTCCGTCACACACATGAAGCTGAATTCTACACATTTGTCGTTCAACTCCTCTAAGAATGTCTGCCTATCTGACTGTGTCTACTTTTGAATTGTTGAAGTCTGCACACCTGAAACTCTGTGAACAACCTATTTATTATAGCTCTTTTTTCTGACAATATTTGACCAGAAACAGGAATAATTACAAATGAATCCTTTTCTAATTGTTGCCAGACGGTGTTGTCAATGGTAATACTCACGATAACAGTTTGACAACTTTTCCGAGTGATGCTACCACTTTTTTTTCCTAGTATGAGCAATGTTTTCTCCATTGCAAATAATGTTGGAAATCTGCTCTCAACCCGACTGACAATCATTGACGTTGACGTTGAATCACCTCCTTACCAACCTCTTTTAACAACATCACCTCATTGAAAACTGTCAATTCCCGGCTTTCCTTGTGAACAGGTGTGTTGGTAGATGGCTAAATAAGTGTCCACAAGCTGCTGCATTTTTTCAGCTTAACTGACCTACTGACTGTTACCAAGCTATTCAGACTTGTAACGTGAATGAAACACCTGGCTAACCGAGCATGTTACAGTCATAGGCAAAGTCAAAACTTTAGGTCTGGACTGGTAATCAGCACTCGATGATAAACTCCCACTCAATTCACCCGTGGTTTGATATTTTGATCTTTGAGTGCTGTTTTAGTATGTGTAAAAGGTCAATCCTTCAAACTGCAGTTTCCGGTCATTCTCATCAAGCTTTTACGACTACATAAGGTAAGCGTAATTTATCTACGAAAATTACAAATCAAATAGGTTATTAAAAATCAGAAGTGGTGAGGATCACAGTCTACTGGAGGAAGATGGAAGTGTTGGTGAGTGCATTAGTGTCACACATGCCTGTCATGAGACACACTCGTCGGTGTTACTTGGTTCACACTTGCTCGGGTAACAAGTGGCTGTGGTATAGTTGGCCCAGGAGGTGAGGGGTTTGTACGAACTGTTTATGGGGATACGGACGAGGGTTGTGAAGTCCAATGGCAACAGCCTTGGCCGTTAATAAAGTCGCACCCTGATAGCTCTGAAGTGGGCTTGACGAACCTTGTAGATGGCTTGGAAAGCACCATCCAGATTTATTTGATGGCCAGTGCCAATTAAATAGGAAATGATCGCACTGGAAATGGACTTTCTCGACCTGTCGCGCAGCCATTTCGGTAGGTGTTCACGAATCCTCTTCCGATAGCCGCCTTGTGGTCCTCCCAACGTAACCGGCTTGACAACAACAGGTGAGAGAGTAGATACAGAAAGACGAAGAGAACTTGGGCAAACTATCCTTAAGGCGTGGCACCAGTACCGGGCAGGTGTCGAACGATACGATAAGTCTCGCTGCAGGGTAGGCACTCTCGACCGCGTTTGAAAGTCTACGAATAATCTTATTGCTAACCTCATTCTCATATGCGAGAGACGAAAATTGGCTTTTTCTCCGCTGTCTGAACGAGTTCGAGTTTCGTACGGGATGCAAATTTTTGTTTCAGTTTCTCGAAGTATCTATTTTCAGTGAGTGTTTCTCGAGCATACTTTACTTCTTCCTGAAGAGTATTCTTTGCGTTATGTTCACCAGACAATGAATCAAATTTCTTTTGTTCTAAGGTTTGTAGTTAGCCAACCGGCCCATTCAGCTTGTGCGTGAGTGGTATTGTTTCGTCTAAAAATTTCCTCTCATGCTCGAAAGTGATACCACTTGGTAGGCCGTTTGGCACAAAGCGTTCCGGTTGGTAGTGTGCAAAAAGGCCTGTTAGTGGGACTATTTGAGTGTTGTTTTGTGTGTAGTTTACTAATTTGGATACTGTCGGAGTATTGCTTATAAAGCTGTAACTGTAATGGAGAGATGATGTTAATATAGTAGGCTGCCCTACCGGACTTTTATTGGTGTCCCTCTGAAAAGCATAACAGTAACGCAGGGTGTCACCTGCTCATAGCTGACCATTAACACAAGGCTTCAGTACATTTGTTGAAGCCACGAACATATGCTACTGATCTCTTACTATGAACGTGTAACACCTGTCTCTTATACTTCAAATACATGCCAAACCGTTGCACCGGCATTCAAAAGATCTTGACCTAATACCAAGCCCTATTGCTAAAGGTACGTTTGAATGAACGAATCTAGACCCGGATAAGGAAATTGTAACCCTTTAAGAATGACAAGCGCAATCGTCAGATTGGACCAACAATGAGTGCCGGGAATTCCCCTAAGAAATCGTCTTCTTAAGACATGTGTACTTGGTGTATTGGGTTCATGATTGCAGGTCTGAAAGCGTTAGCAAACCATGATACGTGCTTACATGCTTTCCTTTGGTGACCAATTCTTCCGGGGTGAGAAAGCTTTTGAGTCATTAGTAAAATCTCATCAGTAAGCGCGTTTACTCATTGTTTACTGAGTGTTCCGGAACTGTGAATTTTCGAACGACCATAAATCTATCGTAAATGCTAGGATATGTCTTAATCGGTCCCATTTTATTGCGTATAACTGGGATAAACAGTCCACTGGTAAAGTGCGGAGATAACCCCAGATTGAGAATGATTTAAAGGTTCACCACATTTGGAATACTGCGAACCGACTTGTCCTACGGTGAGATCAGTAAAATCGTCTTCCTCTTTACTGTTACTAAACCCTCTACAAATCGATCATTGGCTCCTAGAATAATAAATCAAACATGATTCAAACATTTTTTATTGCTGTCGTTTTTCAGGAATAATCGATATTTTTATCTGTAGCAGAACAACTGTTTGCTTTGTTGATTACACTTAACTGTTTCAGTTTGTGGTTTTGGAACTTTTCGGTTTAAGTATAAGATCTTATTTTACCAAATGAACCAGTAAACGTTTCTTCAGAATTTGACATTATTTGTTTGCTGTAAATTCTCCTTCTTTACCCAGCAATACTCAATTGCATTTCGCTTTTCTGCACCCTTTATTCACAGATGGATGTCGTGCTGGTATCTATTCAATATCGTCTTGGTCCGTTTGGCTTTCTGTATCTTGGCACTGATGATGCACCAGGGAATCAGGGGATGATGGATCAGGTTGCCGCCTTGGAGTGGGTACGCGAGAACATTGCATATTTTGGGGGCAACCCAAAACAGTAAGTACTTTGCATATGCATCACTGCCGATGTGTTTATATACTGAAAGATCCAAATGAGTTTACACAAATTCACCAAAGATGAGCACGTTATTTTTCATCCAGTGACTATTACTATATGGACACCTGCACTCCACGATCGGATCAGTCTTGCTTGGGACTAATCAAAAAGAGAGCACGGTTCTCGAATTCGGATCCATGCATAACACCTCTCGTGCTTTGCTCCTTATTTATTTGGTAATTTTTTCCACTGACCAATTTTCCGATGCTGGGGCTCAACTAACTAGAACGGGTGTTCATCAACATTTCAAAGCAAACATGTATATGAATGCTTTGTGGAAAACAATTATTACTCTGATGAATACATCCACTGAGATGTTCCTCTGGAAGGAGTATACAACAACATACATAATTGTTCGTGATGGATAAGGAACACGTACGATATATCAGTGAGTATTTGAGAACGTTCATGCCATTTCGGTTTCGGTTTATTGAGTTCTTCTTTGTAGCCCAAATTGCCCTTAAAAGCAAAGGGTTCACTCAACATAAGGAGTCGCATACATACTATTCCCTTTGTACGCATTTTTAACTAGAATATCAGAAGGTTGGTTGGTCAACTTATTGGTAATCAACAGAAAGATACTTCGGCACCGTTAACAGCTCCGCCAACCGTGACCAACCTCGCAACAATAAAGTCCTCACGAAGGACTTATGTACTTTATAAGTTGTCTTTTCGTGTTATTAATCTTTTGTTCGCTGTCCGCTGATTGTGAACACATATTCCACAAGTTATTGGGATCGGAACGCAAAACCATGAATTACTTGAAATCAGCAAAAAAAGGTTAGGCCGAGACGTTCACAGGTGAATGATATGGTTCGGTACAATGAAATGATATAACTTTACGGAAAAGGCTGAACTACACGTAAACAGGAACACAGCGAATTACAGAGTCTCGCAGATAGATGTACCAGCGGACTGGATTAGCGTAAGAGAACTTTAAATTGTAGAGCAGAAAGGCGGTGCATACTTTGGATTGTCAAATGTTATAGGTCATAAGAAAGTTAACAGATTACCTCTCAAGTTATCGGTGCACAACAGACCGACTAGGGAAACCCTGGACTGAAGACTGGATTGCAGTTAATAATGAGGTGATAAAAGTTGAAAACAGTGAAAATGACGACAACCAGTTAAGAAAATCGATAGGGAAGTCCGACAGTAAGTCGTTATGGTTATACCTCTTCATGCGGTCACTGTTATGAGCATACTTATGACGATACATAATACTCATGATCGACTACAATTAGGTATACGACGGAATGAAATAACTGATAGTATAAATTGGAACTTCTTTATTAATTACTTGAACTAGCACCTTGTAATTCATGTACTGACTCAATATTTTGAGCTGTCTGTCGATGCTTCATTTTTTTTAAAATACAGAATTACTTTATTTGGACACGCTGGAGGGGTGGTCTGTGTGGCACTTCATCTTCTTTCACCTACCTCAAGTAGTTTGTTTCAGCAAGCCATTCTTCAAAGCGGTTCACCTCTGGCTTGGTGGGCTGTGGAAAGCACGCATACAGCATTGGATAAGGTAAGACGGGGCCAGTTTTCTCATGCGCTCCAAGATTTCACTTCATTGAAGCAATAAATTAATGACTGCCTGCGAAAACGTGAACCTGTACCAACTTGTTTATCACGCTGTAGCCAATAATTACATGAATGTAACAGGATCATATAAATTACCATTTAAACTGGTCTCAGTTACATCATTCTTGAAATGCAAACTATCGGTTTGTTCATTGAAGTTTACTTCTTGATATGCGTTCCATAGGTTACCCTATTGTTTTTGTACTCGTTAGCTGAAAAATTTAGTAATTTTTACTTCGTGAGAAATAACATTTATAGGTTTTACATTTAGTCATAAAGCTTGGTTATTTGGTGACACCAAGTTATAAAAATGGTAGCAGCCTTGGTGAACCCAATTAACACAACAAGCAGAATTTACAAATAAATTGTGATAATTGATAGCTGTTGGACAAGCAAGATTTCAGTCCTATATGATGCATTACAGAGGATTGACAGGTTGCAGTTTGCATTGAGCATGTTGATCTAGCTTATACGTCTGTTGTCCGTACTGCTATCTAGTTATGAACGTTATGATGAAGTTCCTCAGTGTAGTTTAATGTTAGTTTGATAAATAGAAATCGTGGATTACTTGCTTTCTTCATGCAGCCATTACCACTGGATAATTAAATTGGTGATAGAACGTGTCAGTACCAACCTGGTTAACTTATCACATTTGATTCTTATAGCCGGCTAACATTCTTACACTGCATTAGGAAGTACTTCTTGTAACGAAAAGACTAGTTCGATTACCTGCATTTGACGAAAATGATCACCTTACCGGTTGTGTGCATCCTTGCAAATCGAACTTTGACACAGTAAACCACCAAACTCTATTGCATTTCCGCAATCCGTAGCAACTGAACATGCTAGTGTAGTAATGTTGACTGGTCCAGATAGTAACGTGAGGCAGCTGTCCGAGTTTTTTAAACCTACACAAGAGTGATCAATTACAGAATGGTTGTACGAATGGAGAAAATACAACCAACGACCGGGATGTGTTGATTTTTCCCACTAAAATCCACCGGCTCGCTTCCTACTGAGGTATAAAAAACAGGGTGAAAAACTGTTTGAACGAGAAATATGCCTTAAAAATCTGTTAAAATTTCTTCACTACTACTTAATCTATGTACATACAGTCAGCATAATATGATGAACAACCTACTTTTCGAATTAGTAGGCAATTATGTAGTGATGCGACATCCCGAGCAGTGAGTATTCAGGACTCATCGTTGTAATAACATAAACATTAATTTGTTTTCATCTTAGTGAAGCGACGGACAATCGCGAGCTTCTTTACATAACAATGAGTGCAGTAAACAACGAGGTAGAATAAAACGACGTGGTATTCACAATATTATGGCTTGTTGTTTCAAGGTTACGTATTCTTTAATCCGTCTAATCAACGGTCTGGTATTAAGAGAGACAATGAAGAGGATTTTGGCTTCGGCTAGATTGGGCTGATGACAGAAACATGTCCAGACGCAGCAAGTGAGTTACGAAGTCGTGTCGGGAGTTCAAAAACTTCCCACCTGTATTTTTTTGCTTTCAGCTTAATGGACGGAAATACTTTTTTCTCGTGCGCTACCTTTTTCTGCGAAAGTAGAGGATTTTGTTTTTTCGGATTTCCTGAGCGTTTCAGTGGTATTCGAAAATAAATGCTGAGATTTTTTATTCACTTCCATGCCCTTCACTCTAAGGTCAGTTTATAATAATGAGATTTTCGATCAGTATGCGGGTTGCTATTAGTTTTTCCTACCCCGAACTCGTCAAGTTGATCCCGATTGTTCGTGTGGCAAATATGATTCGATGATAAAAGAGTCTTACCATGAACAGCCAGCTTACCCACATCTGCACCATGGTTCTTGAAGCAGTACAGTTAGTGTAATCCAAGGCATTAGTTTGCAAAGACGGACAGTATTTGCCATACCCTTGTTTAGATGTGAGCACAGAAAAACAATAAATATGCCTCGAAATCTGTATGGTTGCGTTTCTTCAGTTTAAAAATATAAACAACGTTCGTTCCACTTCTTTACAAATGCTGGCACAATTTCCCAAGAAAAACATAAGACACAGAACCATTTTTCCACACAGGAAAATCTGTACATAGTTTTTGAAAAAGACGGACGTAACCTGTCTGAAGTATAGAATAAAGGTAGGTATCCCTAAAATCTGGATCACGTTTCTATTTACTTAGCTTGAGTTCAGACAGAATGCAATTATGTGTGTGCACATGCGTGATGATAATCATTAACTTATGCATTTTCGGCGTTTATTAAGCACATCTTACGGAGATCAGCAAACAGCAGAGTGTTTGCTAAAGGTTGATTCCAACGTTGAAATTCAGGCTTCCTTTTTAAGTTATTTGCAGTATACAAAGCGTCCATACTAAATTATCCGTACCAAATTTAGTATAAACGAAGTCAAGCGATTTCAGCTTTGTGTTTGACGTTTTTAATGAATGGATTGAGGAAAGCACAACGTTACGAACAACTTATAACAATCAACGTTCTGCTCACCTCCGGTGGCCTTACTCAGGAGTGTTATACGGGAAACCATACTAAAAACTTAGCAAGGGTCACGTGGGGTTTTCTGTGGTTAAGTCAACTTGCTTCGCGTCTGGTTGGACTGACTAAATTCGTTATCCATTTAGTGAGGATGTGACTGATGCAAATAGGGATCCTCTGTGTCTAGTGTTATTTGTCAATCCAGGTCACACCGCATACAGAGGTTGCTATCCTTGCGTTTAACGCATGCGTGTTGGGTGTGAACGTTTGTGTGATTTCGATTACAACACTCCTGAGGAAGGCCACCCGAGGTGACTTGAAACGTTGTGTACTTACAACTTGCTCATAACGTTGTGTTATTCTCAATCCATTTATCAATAACATGTTAAACAGGACGTCCAAACTGTTTGACTTCATTCGTACTAGAATTTGGTGCGGATATCTTACAACCAAATGATGAAAGCCTCAGCACAGTATTGCTCCGCATTGGAAAAATTAGTCAATCTCGATCAAAACATAAGTGTGATACCCTAACAGTGCATACGGTACGGTAGTCGAATTTTTCCCATACTTCTGACGTTGATATGCGTCTTTTGGAGAGGACCGTGTGTCACTCGTGCTCAGCAACACGTACTATCAACTGCCTGCTTGTTTCTCCTACGTAAACGGCGCTGCAATCACCGCACTTGATTTTGTAAACGCAGAGCCTATCCAGTCAGCCATGGAGACTGCATCCTTATTATGCATCCCCGGGTGTTCAGAGGCATTATCTAAATGAAATACGGTCGGGATGGCGTGTCGAGATAGAACAAAGCGAATTCTCGGATGTTCGTTCACAAAAAGGTAGTCGCACAGTCCATTAGAGTTTTTTCATTAGTTGACATGGGTTCAGTTGTTTTCAATACAGGAGTTTGGATATTGGTTGACGGCCAATATTCCTTTAAGTTGATAAGTCTCTTGTTTTGGAAAGTTCACTGGTGCAAATCTCAGCTCTGTTGATGAGTGATCGGATGACTGATCATTTCGTACCGAGTGGATGCGATGGACTGAAGTAGGGATACCGAACAGAATGCGTTGATTTGTGGCACATAAAAACCTAGAATCTCTGCTTGTCATCAGTGTTAACAGGAATATCCAGAAAATTACATGAACTTTCTTCAGAATGTTGTTTCACTTCGAGTTAGGCTATGTTCTTCTCAATAGATTCATTGCAACCGTTCATAATTTATCACACAGGCAATGAAACAGAGAGGCACCTACCTAAGAAAAATACCTTTTACAGCTAAAACACTCTGCATCAGGTACCTCAAGTAAATAAGCAAACATTTCAGAACCACACAGGAAACACTTTCAGGGACAGAAAATAGGTCCATCCCCTAAAGGAAAAACTGCACAGCATGCTTGTCGGACTAAGCTCACGGCTACTGATACACATTATCTCGTGAGCAGACTTCAGACATAGCACTAATAAGATATAGTCTGATTTTCCATTCAATAAGGAACCTAGTATGAGGTTTATTCAGCCGTAGTCCTCTTCCCTTAACTCTGCCAAACTAAATTTCACCAACTGATCACTAGGACTTGTGAGCTATACCCTGCAGTTATGACCTCTTGCATATGTTGCTGTCCAGAGGTCATTACAGATATCGTTTTTGAATCAGTACCAGTGGATGTAAGGATTCGTGTAACACAGCTTCAGCTTGAAACAAAAGCCACTCCGTTCGAATACGAAACTGAAGTGAACCACGCTTGACCACCCTTTGTAATTTCACTAAACAACACCTAAATGAATGATAGTCTCTAGAGGTTAGTTCTTCTTATGTAGCACTTCCAAACCTGGTCCTGATTACATATTAAACAGTGGTCATACTATCGTTCTGGTTGCTCAGAGTTCGAATAACCAGTACTCTGCTTTTTTCCAAGTCTAGGCAACATGGCAGCTCTCGTCTAGTCGTGGCAAAATATATATTTGATAGTGTAACATCGACTTACTTGTCACATGCGTTCTCTTTTTGGTAACCCGTGTGTGGACCGTATTACTATTTGTCACGACGCGTGTTGCTTCGTCGTTATGCAGTGATTGTACAGTTCTGCAAACAGGTGTAACAGACCACCTTTTATGTGGTTTATAACGCCTCAATTTAATAAGAAGACTGTCAGTAAGAACCCATTGCCAATTTTCAGCGTATATTTATTTTGACATTTCTGACGAACCACTGTTGCATTATTCACCGTTTTGCCCTCACATCGATAGCGTTTCTCTGGAACAATATACGCTTTTTAGAGAATGATTCCTGTGCTGTAATGTGTTTACGTATTTCGAGTTTTGAAAGTATTTTCAGGTTGCATATGCATTAAGAATTTTAAAGGCCTTCGAGTACAGTCTCAGTCTTTTAAGGAATGGTATAACGGCTGAGTTTGTGGGGACCGCAGTTTACCTAATGGTGGCATGACGGTGCGCTTAACGAACGGGCTCTACTGAGAGCTGAACACGTGTCCGTTACTCCTCTAGGTACTGAACAAGATTAAAATTACATGCGAGCAGAAATATCTAGAACAGGTTAGCGAGAATTAAAAAACTGTGAACATGGGGATCGACGCTTGTTGGGCGATCAGGTAAATTGTAGTAAACGAGGCAAGGGAGCCTCAACTTAAGATGGTAAAGAGGTTTGAATAGAAATTCTTATCACGGTCAAATAGCTAGAGCACTCGTCAAGCAGGGATTCCATAATGGTCACTTTTCATCGGTAACGAGTGCATTGTATTGGTTAAAAACTTCAACTCGAGATGTACTGAACTCCATCACACAGTGGGTGAAATTTTTATTGTTTTTGTATCAACGATTATTGAACAATAACACGTGACTTGGGCTATTATGAATGACTACGTGCACCCCCTGGTAATTTAGGAGCTTTGGTCAGGCATTGCTTTTCATCAGGAAATGATTAGCAGCGAAAAAAACAAGATTGAGCACTACAGCTTTTGAGTTAAAGATATGTAGCTTACCATCTAGGTCTGCCTACCCTTCTCTCGTTGAGGTATCCACTGACAGTACGAGTAGTGTACGATCAATCTTGAAGACTCAATACTGCTTAATGTGCATCCGTTTCGGCATCATTTATTGCAAGCAAACTAAAAGAACAGAGATCCACTAAATAGACCAGAACAGTAACAAGCAAGTTTCTGGATCATTCATCGTCAGATCTGTACAACTATAAGGATTCAACGAAATTAAAGCAGTATGAGTACAATGTAGGGGGTTTAGCAGAATGCCCTTAAGTCATCTAAAGCGTCACAAAATTTAAAACAGCTTTAGTGTTGTTACTCAAATGGCAAACCGCCAGTTTTAATAGTACGTGGTTTGGAGTTTCATCCACCATTTCGTCAGAGTTATGGGTTAAAGTTTGGGTGGGAATGAAGACTGCTGATATGGCCCTTGGTCACAACTTCAAGGTTTGTACAAACTTCTTGTGTGAACAGGGATAGGATTAAGTAACTAAATGGGGACCAATTCACCGGTGCCCGAGGTCCGTTGTCTGGCCAGTTTGGGGATGGTTGACCGGAAATCTTCAGACTACACAGGTGGCCTGAGTTGGGTCAGCATCAACTAGGAGTGGGACGGCTGCGCTGTTGGTGGATGTGATCGAACCCGCTCCAAATCATGTTGGACAACCACTTTCTTGTGAGACCTATATGTTTTACTGTGCAACAACAACAGAATGAGCACACAAGAATGAGTTGATCAAAAATGGGCAGTTTGTTTTGTAGGCTTAATATCAGCTGGGTGTATGGCGAACCGGCTGCGTAACGTTGCTGCAGGGAATGTGCGCTTGTGTGTCCAATAAAACAGACGGTTTTTGCAATACTAATCTATAATAGAAGCTGGATGAATACAACTTTTTATTCATAACAGCACTATGAAGTAACCTGTTACTTTCATGAAACCTCTTCATTTAGGCCAAATTATTCAATTTTATTCTGCTGCAAATCTGACATGATTTACGATTTCACATTTGTACAGACTTCCAAGCTAGCTTCTTTTGAAATGAAACATCAGATTCGAGTTTTGCTCCCGTTAGAGTTTGGATGCTGTGCATGTCTTTGTCCTGGTTGGGACTCCAACTGTGGACACGTTTGCGTGAAGCAATCGAGTCGAACATCTCGCCAGTGACCCCATATTACGTTCCACGAGATTACGCCAACAACGTGATTTTCCCTCATTTTACATAGTTCTTCATGAACAGCTTGAAACAAGGATACACTAGTAACAATACACCCACGCCTTTTGCATTCGACCCTTAGTCATATTCGGCTTTAATATTTAATCTACAAAATTACGTGGATTTTCGAAAAAGGTATGCATAAGGTGGCTGGTTAGTGAGCCGTTGTTATTCTTAAGTACTCACCTGCGCTTTCATATGTTTCGAATGTGCACGTGAATTCGGTTCGGCACTTCTATTGGTTTAGTTAACCGCTCGCGAGCCTTCCTTGTCGCCTGCAAAATCTTATGATTTGGAAAGAAAAAAACCATCCTAAACCATTTTGAATTTTGTACTTTCCGTGCTCCAATAGGTGAACTATGCAGCGTACTGTGCGAGCGTCTCCTCTAGAATGAATTAGCCGACTTTGGCTGCCAAAAATCTGTCAGTCAAGCTGCTCAACGGATAACACGATTTACATAGCATGAACAGAGATTACGAGTCGAACAGTGATATTCTTTCAGAACAGGTCGAGTAACCTGAAAGTAGCTGTATACTGGAAAAGGAATGTATATGCTTCCGTTTGGCGAATGAAAACACTAGAAAGGAGATTTTCAAGAGTACGAACAGTATCAGCTGCATCAAACCTTTGCGCCAAAAGTTGAAACCAACTACATCTGTGGGCTTCTATCAAGGTGTCAAAAAGACTATTGAATCAGGGGTAGGTTTAACGTCAAGGCGCATGGTTAACTATCATCTTGATTCCCAGCCAAAAGCGACCGTCTGGTAGTAGTCCTCCCAAGTCTGCAGTTGTTCATCGTGTTTGACACTAATCCGTATGGCGTTTTCACTTTAAGGGTACTTTTGTAAATGGATGAATTGCAAAGTATCCGGTAGACGTAAAAGCTGTACTAAGCAACATGAACTTACATTACCAGTGACCTCTTGAAAGCAGCTTGGGATTTAAGGTAATTAAATGTGGTGCTGTGCACGTGTACCAAAGATTGTATTGATTACAATAGTGATGACATCATACTCATATTCGTATGCCAGCGAGCAAGACATTAAACTGGAAGGGCTGGATTATGGGATCACCTACGAAAAAATTCCTCTCACCAGCGTTGTTCCTACTACTATATCGTTTATTTTGAAGAGCAATATACACATCTTCGTTCAAGGGAAGAACAAACGGTGACACCAAAATTAAGCAACAGATATGTAAAAAGGTGAATGTGAAAACAAGCTGTCTGTCAAATGTGGGACGCTGCATAGTTAGCAACACTGAACAGTTGACGAGTCCTCTCACAAGAGTAGCAAGCGTTAATAGTCCAGTCATCAAATGAAAAGTTACTTGTGCGGTATGTAACAAACATAAAACACTCTGCATCAGGTACCTCAAGTAAATAAGCAAACATTTCAGAACCACACAGGAAACACTTTCAGGGACAGAAAATAGGTCCATCCCCTAAAGGAAAAACTGCACAGCATGCTTGTCGGACTAAGCTCACGGCTACTGATACACATTATCTCGTGAGCAGACTTCAGACATAGCACTAATAAGATATAGTCTGATTTTCCATTCAGTAAGGAACCTAGTATGAGGTTTATTCAGCCGTAGTCCTCTTCCCTTAACTCTGCCAAACTAAATTTCACCAACTGATCACTAGGACTTGTGAGCTATACCCTGCAGTTATGACCTCTTGCATATGTTGCTGTCCAGAGGTCATTACAGATATCGTTTTTGAATCAGTACCAGTGGATGTAAGGATTCGTGTAACACAGCTTCAGCTTGAAACAAAAGCCACTCCGTTCGAATACGAAACTGAAGTGAACCACGCTTGACCACCCTTTGTAATTTCACTAAACAACACCTAAATGAATGATAGTCTCTAGAGGTTAGTTCTTCTTATGTAGCACTTCCAAACCTGGTCCTGATTACATATTAAACAGTGGTCATACTATCGTTCTGGTTGCTCAGAGTTCGAATAACCAGTACTCTGCTTTTTTCCAAGTCTAGGCAACATGGCAGCTCTCGTCTAGTCGTGGCAAAATATATATTTGATAGTGTAACATCGACTTACTTGTCACATGCGTTCTCTTTTTGGTAACCCGTGTGTGGACCGTATTACTATTTGTCACGACGCGTGTTGCTTCGTCGTTATGCAGTGATTGTACAGTTCTGCAAACAGGTGTAACAGACCACCTTTTATGTGGTTTATAACGCCTCAATTTAATAAGAAGACTGTCAGTAAGAACCCATTGCCAATTTTCAGCGTATATTTATTTTGACATTTCTGACGAACCACTGTTGCATTATTCACCGTTTTGCCCTCACATCGATAGCGTTTCTCTGGAACAATATACGCTTTTTAGAGAATGATTCCTGTGCTGTAATGTGTTTACGTATTTCGAGTTTTGAAAGTATTTTCAGGTTGCATATGCATTAAGAATTTTAAAGGCCTTCGAGTACAGTCTCAGTCTTTTAAGGAATGGTATAACGGCTGAGTTTGTGGGGACCGCAGTTTACCTAATGGTGGCATGACGGTGCGCTTAACGAACGGGCTCTACTGAGAGCTGAACACGTGTCCGTTACTCCTCTAGGTACTGAACAAGATTAAAATTACATGCGAGCAGAAATATCTAGAACAGGTTAGCGAGAATTAAAAAACTGTGAACATGGGGATCGACGCTTGTTGGGCGATCAGGTAAATTGTAGTAAACGAGGCAAGGGAGCCTCAACTTAAGATGGTAAAGAGGTTTGAATAGAAATTCTTATCACGGTCAAATAGCTAGAGCACTCGTCAAGCAGGGATTCCATAATGGTCACTTTTCATCGGTAACGAGTGCATTGTATTGGTTAAAAACTTCAACTCGAGATGTACTGAACTCCATCACACAGTGGGTGAAATTTTTATTGTTTTTGTATCAACGATTATTGAACAATAACACGTGACTTGGGCTATTATGAATGACTACGTGCACCCCCTGGTAATTTAGGAGCTTTGGTCAGGCATTGCTTTTCATCAGGAAATGATTAGCAGCGAAAAAAACAAGATTGAGCACTACAGCTTTTGAGTTAAAGATATGTAGCTTACCATCTAGGTCTGCCTACCCTTCTCTCGTTGAGGTATCCACTGACAGTACGAGTAGTGTACGATCAATCTTGAAGACTCAATACTGCTTAATGTGCATCCGTTTCGGCATCATTTATTGCAAGCAAACTAAAAGAACAGAGATCCACTAAATAGACCAGAACAGTAACAAGCAAGTTTCTGGATCATTCATCGTCAGATCTGTACAACTATAAGGATTCAACGAAATTAAAGCAGTATGAATACAATGTAGGGGGTTTAGCAGAATGCCCTTAAGTCATCTAAAGCGTCACAAAATTTAAAACAGCTTTAGTGTTGTTACTCAAATGGCAAACCGCCAGTTTTAATAGTACGTGGTTTGGAGTTTCATCCACCATTTCGTCAGAGTTATGGGTTAAAGTTTGGGTGGGAATGAAGACTGCTGATATGGCCCTTGGTCACAACTTCAAGGTTTGTACAAACTTCTTGTGTGAACAGGGATAGGATTAAGTAACTAAATGGGGACCAATTCACCGGTGCCCGAGGTCCGTTGTCTGGCCAGTTTGGGGATGGTTGACCGGAAATCTTCAGACTACACAGGTGGCCTGAGTTGGGTCAGCATCAACTAGGAGTGGGACGGCTGCGCTGTTGGTGGATGTGATCGAACCCGCTCCAAATCATGTTGGACAACCACTTTCTTGTGAGACCTATATGTTTTACTGTGCAACAACAACAGAATGAGCACACAAGAATGAGTTGATCAAAAATGGGCAGTTTGTTTTGTAGGCTTAATATCAGCTGGGTGTATGGCGAACCGGCTGCGTAACGTTGCTGCAGGGAATGTGCGCTTGTGTGTCCAATAAAACAGACGGTTTTTGCAATACTAATCTATAATAGAAGCTGGATGAATACAACTTTTTATTCATAACAGCACTATGAAGTAACCTGTTACTTTCATGAAACCTCTTCATTTAGGCCAAATTATTCAATTTTATTCTGCTGCAAATCTGACATGATTTACGATTTCACATTTGTACAGACTTCCAAGCTAGCTTCTTTTGAAATGAAACATCAGATTCGAGTTTTGCTCCCGTTAGAGTTTGGATGCTGTGCATGTCTTTGTCCTGGTTGGGACTCCAACTGTGGACACGTTTGCGTGAAGCAATCGAGTCGAACATCTCGCCAGTGACCCCATATTACGTTCCACGAGATTACGCCAACAACGTGATTTTCCCTCATTTTACATAGTTCTTCATGAACAGCTTGAAACAAGGATACACTAGTAACAATACACCCACGCCTTTTGCATTCGACCCTTAGTCATATTCGGCTTTAATATTTAATCTACAAAATTACGTGGATTTTCGAAAAAGGTATGCATAAGGTGGCTGGTTAGTGAGCCGTTGTTATTCTTAAGTACTCACCTGCGCTTTCATATGTTT
>LOND01000394.1:32657-60114 GCA_014220965.1 Paragonimus kellicotti
GAACTCTTAGCCAGTCAAGGTTTGCACCGAGACCGTCCAGTCGGCTGAACGAGGAAGTGTTTCAGCGCGCCGACCAGTGTTGTTCCCTGAACAATATACGGATTACTACAATACTTGAAGATGCTAGATATTTGTAACTTACTTTCGATGGGAGCCATCTATTCCATTATACCCGAGTGATATGGTTGGATCAGTTTGCGTAGCCCATCATGCAGCAATTAGAAATATACAGTTTGTACAACATTCGAAATTTTACAAGTCCTGATAGCGCTTAACATAACGACAAAACAATTCTTCTTTTTCAGTGTCACCCGGGTTTTCACAAATAACTTACCCAGAGAGATGGAAGACTTCTTGTTCAGTCATTCCCGAAAGAATGGCAGGAGGGATTACTTACCAATAAATAACTCCGACAACTGTTTTGCGACTGTAGCCACAATTTTCCCTTCTCGTCTGATGGAAATCAGTATCAACAGAATAATGAGTCAGCAGTTAGATTCGCAGTAGACCGCCACTGCATTCCATTCTCGATCGCAAAGGTTGACAGCGTTTTTAAATTCCTTTTAGATTTTCTATTCCTATGGACGTTATATTGATGGGATTACCTACATAGATGATCATGTAAACAAACCCAATATTATGCCTACAATATTCAATGTATTACGTTTTGGTCTCGATTTTGCGAAGGTCGCGAAAGACTCAACTCTCTGTCCGTCCAGAGAGTTTGTCGGAAAACGAAAGACATAGCATCAGCTTTTAGACAGTCTGTTATCTGCACACTGATAATTTTTCCGACTGACAGAAAAATTCTCTCATTTGTTGCTTAGAAAATCTAGCCTAAAGGTATACTCAAGCAAGGCTATGGGACACAAACTTGAATTGTTTCGTAGTTCAATCTTTGTTCATTGCTACGAAGAGACATATCCGTTTACAAGGAAAGTTTCTGGCCATATATAATACAGAAGGAATATGGTTGTGCCCCATTACGGTTCGGAGATAATAAAGTAGGTCCAAGTGACAAATTGTCTGTCCGTATTGCTTCCACCTCCGCTAATTAATCCGGCCGTTCATGCTGAGTGAGTTACGAAGGTACACAAAGGGTTGCTTTCCAGAACGCTTCTAGAATGTCCCAGTCCGTGGGTGACCGAATAGTGTTAGCCAGGGAATGTCTTACAGTTGAAGACAAAAGAAACATTTCCGAGTCGGTTTGTCTGAGTTGCCAAGTATACGAAGTTTGTTTGAAACAGGTCAAACGCAATAAGTTCACTGTTGCTGAGGTCATTACAGTCCATGCGAAGCCTCCACCACGAGAGCACTTTATGAAACCGTTCTGCTAGCCATACACATTCGTGATGACGAAGGTGAAAATAGCTCAACCAATATCTTTATCACTCAGTTTGACCATCACTCCATTTTGCCTTCCTTATTCAACTGTGATTATGTAACCAATGATTAGGATTTTCGGCTACGTTTTCGTCATTCACGTCACTGATGCTGTCACACCAAAAACGCGTTTGTTTGTACTCCCTCTTCTTACAAAATAACACGTGCTGTTTGGATCATCAACAGTAGAGTAATAGTAAACGAGTTCATACAGAAAAACATTAAGCTATTCGTCTTAACTTGCGGCCATTCCCACTAAGCTGACTAGTGAATGAATGGACAAATTGAAGTTTTCCTCCATCCGAACTCGTTATGATGTTCGCTGCGTGTTTGAGATGGCCGAAGGCGGTTATAAAATGTTAATTTTTAAACAAATAAATAACTTGTGTACTGATTCATTTCCTTTTGGTGGTTCCGACGTGATCCACCGTGGATGGGCAAAAAGAACCAACTGTTCGATAAACACTGCTTCTCACACTGTTCCCTTTATTCAACAACCTGGTTCGTATACACCACAACCCTCTTCGTTAGCGGTGCAGCTAGAACCGTTAAAAACAATAGTTCGCTCCACTGAATGACGGTATGACGGAACAGACAGGGGAGCAGTGGGGATTCCAATGTATCACACAGTAAACCATTGAGCTAATAGTTGACTTAAGGTCGCTAAGATGACTACAGTCAGAATAAATGGACCCGCACAAGTTTTGTAAACTTGTACGAGTCCATCTGTTCCTGTGGTAAAGATATTGAGCAATTATGAGGAGAAATAAAAACACTATTCACTCAGACTAAGTAAACTAAACAGAAGTGGAATTTTGCACATTGCCATTACGTAAGGGTGATACAGCGGCGTTAGGTTGGTCCAAGTCAAGGTGAACAACGTAATGGCAAAAAGATTTGTCTTCTGTACTGTCATGCGGGAGCATGTAGTACAGTAATGAACTCTTGTGTGAAAAAATTTAACAGCTGGAGAGGAAACATCAGATCACAGAGCATTTGTGAAATCCACTATCGTTTTCAGTTCGGCAAGTGCTGTCTTGACCCGTAAATTTGATTGATTATTACTTAGAGGCGGCACAATACTCATAACTTCTCTAGGGGGCGGAGACCTGGGTTACGTAACCGGTTAATAATAGCCTCGGCATATAAGCAAAAATTGAAATTACACTATTTCGACTAGCTAAAATGCACGCGGTTAGCGGAATAATTAGATACAATCAGACGGGCAGTAATCTTAATGATGTGCGCGCCACAGTTGAACAAGACATTGTCATTTATGTAATCAGTTAGTTAACTACGCCGTAATACCACCAGGATATACGATGTTCAGCAAGGCCGTACAAGTGAGAGCAAGCAAAAAACGACTGCAATACGTAGCAGTTTATGTCCGGTTAGAAACATATATACTAGTATGGAACGCCAGCCCATATAAAATTGGGTTGCACAGTAGTTCGTTTCGTTCCGCGCAATTTATAGGAGTCTTACTCGGAAAACTTCTAACTCAGTTTTCAGCCGCCTACTGTACAATACTCGTTGGGCAAATACCACTTATGCCAAAGTATGGATTTCAATGTTTTATTTGAGTGGGCTTGTTTTCCATAGTTTTTAACAACCCTAAACAGGAGCGCATTTCAAACTTGTTCAGTCAAAATGAAATAGATAATTTATTTGTTGCACACTTCCACGGTAAATAATTCTCGATCGGTTGTAATCAACAAATAACCATAAGACATATGGAATAAACCATTGAATGTTTGACAGTATTCTCAATGGTAGTCGGGGATTTAGTTGATTTCAAGTTAAGCATGAAATCGTGGCCGGAGTTCTAGTCCCGGCAGTGGCAAGGATATGCACTACTGACGAGCTCTAACAAGAGCGAAACTCGAGTCTAGTGCTTCTTTTCGAAAGAGGTCCGACTGGAAAGTCTATTTGAATGCGGAGTGTGTGATCAAATATGAATGATGTTCAACTTGAACCATTCTCTTACTTTGAGTAATTTTTATGCATTCACTCAGTTTGCTTTACTTAATTATTTTAGGCCCGTCTAATGGCTACCTTGAGCGGCTGCAAAATACCAGAGAACAACGTCACATATCTCACGGAATTGGGAAAATGCCTACGCAGCGTGGATGCTAAAAGTTTGGAATCCAATCAGTGGCAAATACTCATGCTTGGCAATGGTGGAAACTCATCTCGCACCACCCAACTCAGGCACATGTATAGGGCTAAATTAAATCCTCACGTAAGTTAATATTAGCCTACCTGAACGGGTTTCGAGCACTCTGATGATGTTAGAGTATCTACCAAATTTATAGTTTGTGAGAAGTTGATTTGCCTGATGGCCTTCACAAACAGATCCGGTGATAACAAATCGTTTGACTTCTGTTTATATGAAACGTCTGATCACATATCGAGGTGAAAATGTAACTCTGTGTGGTAGCCTTCTTGTTTCGTAAGTAAAGAGCCACTTGAACGTTCCGGCTAGGATAGACATTGAGTCAAGTTCCAATGAACAATGTTCTTCTGGATTGTCATAACGTTTTTAAAGGTAATTGCTGGACGGTCGTACTGTCTTTTATAATCTACGTTTATTATTTACCAGCACGGCTAGATGAACTGAGCAATTGTATTGTGATGATCGTGTGTTATATATTGAACGTGACAGTGAAAGATGGTGTCGTCTGAGACATGACCGTAGATATAGCAGCAAACATATTTCTAAGCAAACAGCGAAGTAAAACGCAGGCTGGTATTACTTCGCTTGTTACAAAGTAAAATTCTTTGGTCAGACGCACGCCGTACATATTCTCGTCTGCCTCTTTGTCCATATTCTTTGAAGCATCCACTCAAATTTACTGTCTTGTCACTTCATTTAACCTGTCTCTTACCTTCACATGAAAGGGCAGTATAGCAGGGTGGTGTTATACTCGGAATTAGGGACTTCGAATAGCCCTAGAAATCGTACTCGGATTGAAACCTCCCACGCAAGTAATAAGAAGACTTCGTACTAGGTTGCAGTAAGCAGTTCATATTCATGAGACAAGAAGCCGAATTTATGGATGTACAACAGTATTAAAGAAATCATAGTCACTCATTGGCTGATCGTGTTGACACATACAGATTCACAAACTGTGGGCTGATTGGTGCAATACAGAACAAAGAAATTAGCGAATAACGGAAGGCGTAACGTTGAGACTGTTTGTCCAATCCTGATGTAGTATCTTTAACGCGACGTTTGGATTGGCCCCTGTTAGATCTTTGATTGTGTCAGAGGTTTGGATAAGCGGTGAATCGAGTAGATTTTTACCACAGGTGGTCTCCTGTAGCATCACCTAAGTGAGGAGTCCAATGTCTTATTGTGTTAGACCGTGTTGTCCTTAAATTTTCAGCGTGGATTATCATACGGCTTATTCAGACATCTTGGTGTATAATGCACAATAGGTTTGGTTGTCAGTCCAGCGTAAAGCTCAACGAAAAAAATTATTTTAAGTAACTTTAATGGCGAGATAGAACTACCGAATTTAGTTTGGACGCAAAAGTCTTTTTCTGTTCCACTCATTGTATTCTGTGAACGCAAGGCAAACGTAACATGTGCGTAGTCACTGGTTTAGTTCATCTTGTAGATGGGTTCATAAGATTACTGCTCTTGTGTCTATGCTGCAAAATGTAACAGAAACTTGTACAGCGTAACCTCGACTACATTAGTTGGCCAAGTGATGCTGTGGGTATGAAATGGCTTCTGGATAATAAAGTTATGCCAACGACTAATGCGATGTATCAAATGCTTTTATTCACAACTGAGCGTGTTTGATCGAACCCCCGAATGCGCAGCGTAAGTAGAAGCGTTGACCTTCCGACCGTGATATAAAAACCAAAACCGACTAAAGGAAGGGTATTATGAGAAGCGGATCTTCGTTCATTGATTCTGTCAGCGGATAATGAGACAGCTATTCGTCACAAACTGTCACTGGTGACAGTTGGATTAAATCAAAATTTTCTAATCGGGAAGTGTGTATTGAATAGAGGTGAAATTGGCAGAGCTTACAGAAAGTGTTCACCTAAATGGTTTTATACAGAAATTAATTAATTCAGTCTAGCTAAACCGTTCACTTCTGAAAGCACATCATTTCAAAGCTGCTTGTATTTTCCTTCAGCTGTTCCTGACCGCCGGATACTACTTCGATATCCCTTTTAAGCCGGTGATTACTCCACCCCTTCTTCCCCAGTGGCCATATGAGATACTCGGATCTGGTAAATTGGACATTCGACATCGTATCATGTTGGGCGTTAACAAAGATGAAGGTGAGTGAAGGATAGTACTTGGTTACAGTTAGCGATTCAGTGATATGACTAGGATGTTTCATACTATGAACTGTCTCATAGAAATGAAAACGGCCATGTAGAAAAGGGATTTTTAGCGCCAGTCAGCCTAGGCGAAGCATCGGAATGGGTCATTCTGGTTGATTTATCATAGTGAATGGTGATGAGCACTATCGACAGTCAGCATTTCGGCTAATGAACATGATCGTTATTTTGAGCCAATATGCTAAAAGTAAAAAAATATTAAAGCTGGAAGAGTTTATAAGTGTACCTGGAAACAACTTACTTTGGAGTAAATTGGCAAATAAAACTCCGATGCGTCTGTATAGTGTTGATAGTCTGCAATTTAGGGATATACCCAGTGATGAGCCCATCTTAGATTTAAATCCCTTACTAACACGTACTTGTTCGATTTTGTAGAAACCAGAGTGATCGAGGGAATGTTTCGATTGAGTTGATGAGTTAACTGTGGAAGTCTTTCATTAAGTAATCTGTTTCCGAATAGAAGCCCCCTATGAATACATCTTCCACTACCACCTCAGTTTAGCCAGAACGCATCGCGAGCTGTGCAGACGTGTGTTTTACGATATAGGCCGTTAGGTCTCAATGTGCCTTGTGCCCTGTGGTTCAGTCTGACACTGAAGTGCGAAATTAATGGACCAATTCTGAACTGCTTTTTGTTGTTTTAGCGATGGTACCTCAGTTTCAAGATAACGAAGGCAAAAATTGTCTTTTTATCGGGTTACTCATGAGGCTGTAAAGCTCATCTAAATTTTAAGACAACCGGTTCAGTTAGTGAGTTTTATGGTAACAAGGAAGTGACGTAAGTTGCAGCAGGTTTTCCGGAGCAACATCTTTTACATTCTAGCAATAGGTAAATGTCACTATCTGAATACTTTAGAACAGACTCCCATGAAGTGGAAGATAGGTGCTTAGAGGATATGCTGAGGAAAGGAAACCAATATAAAGGAAGATAACAGAGCGATATGCCAGGAGTTACCAGCAGCGACGTTTTTAGATACACAGGGGACTGTCGATTCTACCTGCGTATACCTCAGCAAACTTGAAAATAATTCTCAGATTCCTCTAACAAATACCGATTAAGAGTACCGTAATCTTTTACCTTGTATTAAGTTTGAGTTTGACGCATCACTATGATTAAAGGTGAGCTTACACAGAGTTATCGGGAGTTGTTAACCGTATTTCAGACCACTTTGGTACATAATCCTTGGTACTAGCAGCTAGTTGTCCGTTCGTTCACTCTACACAGCCCATGCTGTAGTTAAACATATACTGCAATTAATTTTGTGGCTTTGTAGTATTTTTATACGGCGGCTTCGAAACGTTTTTCGCCACTGTTGCTCGCAGACCACCTAAAAATAAAAGTTGTCTGTAAACACGGAAGATGTCCAAACGAAGGTCTGTGGGGAGGGCGCTCTTGGTTAGTTTTCAATTGATTCGATGGATGTGGATGCAGGTAACCTTGTGTATGCAAAATAAATCCTAACTGTGTTCTGTGACGTGCTGAGTATAAAACTGACTGTTTGCTTCGTGTATGTAAGAGTGATAAAATTGAAGCACTGTGCCCTAAAGCGTTGGTTTTTGGTATTGTCAACAGAGCAGTAGCTAATCAGAGCCTTCATTAATCAGAAATTTGAAGACGATAGGTCAACACTTGCGTTCATATTAGTATTTTACGTATTATTTGAACTCCTAAGCTAGATGTTTAGTCTGAGCAAGGTCAACTCAATCGACGACCATCACTCACTGTCCAGTTAGCAACTCCAAAAACAGGCCAGCTAAAATGTCTGCAATAAAACAGAGGTTACGACCAGTTATGAACGATGCTAATTTTATTTCAGGTAAACTTTTTCAAGTAATTTTTAACGTAAGAAATAGTGTGGATGTTTGAACTCACATTCACCTGAGTTGTTTTCTTGTTAGGGATGTATCACCTGCTTCAATCACTTCGCCCGTTCTTTGTGAAATCCGATGGATGGCAGGATGTCCTAGTCGAACTTGGTCAGTCGTTTACACAATTAGATCCAGTGGAATTACTGGCTTTTTATATTATGGATGAGAATTTTCTGCATCCAATTTTGCTTCAAGCGACCGCTTTTGAGTACCAAGTAAGTCATCATTCGAATACCATTCAGATTTTTCTCTTTCACTCATTCACTGTAGAATGAGAGTTGGTTTAATGCCAAATGAATGACGTTAGTGAATGTGGTACAAGCAATCTCTGCTTTCTTGTGGGGAACAGTCCAACTGCGGTTTAAATCAACATGAGTACTTTTAACGACTGTGATTGAAGATAGGCCAGATACATAGAGCTAACGAGACTGCATGGGATCAATCGGAGCTAGATCAACAGTTCTACACATTTTTAAACAGTCATCGTAAGAACTGAACACTGATCAGTGGTTCACCCCTGTTAAAGAACATCATTGCCATGTATCCTCTTCACGTTTGAGGTTTACGCTTCTGTCAAATTTCTCCTATGACCCAACACCAAGCACTACCAAATTATCATACATAAATGTTCAGCTGCAGCTGCGTGTGAATACTACCCAGGTTGGCTGACCGTTTGTAAGGGAAACACTGGCCGTGCTGTTGGCTCAGTTGAATTACTTCGCAATCGCGATCACTTGAAAAATTCGAAATCACGGTTCATTTAGCCTGTAAATTTGTTTAATCACTAGTGAATAGCTAAGTCTATAACTTGACGTGAAGTGAACGGGCGTTACGAGATCTAACTGTGGGCGATTGTGGCCGAGAGTTTGAACGTGATGGTTTGGTCGTGTGAGGTCAATGAAGTAGTGGTCAATACGGTCACTTTCAACGAATACGGACCAGAGCTCATATATCTACAGTAGCGAGGATATATGCATGAACAACAGCAAACCTTAAGTCTGATTCTTCCTTTCAAAAGGAACCAGCTGGGAAACCAATCTGCGTATAAGCTACGATCAGTTAATATCAAGTATGATTTACAACCAATCATTCCTGTAATAACTTACACCTCCCCTTACAGCAGCACCTTCCTGATGTGTTTAATTTGGTTCGAATTACTTCAAGAGAAAAATGAGCACACAGAAAAATATGAAAACTTATTTACGGAAAAAGTATGCGCCTACCGCAGATGACTACAGGGCCTTCAGGCTAAAACACTAATCGGATATCAGCCGGTCACTCCAACTCCAAGCGCCTTGAGAACCAGATATGCGTCACCGTTCAGCTCACATTGCAATATTCAGTCATCCTTACCTGCGCTCTGAAACAAGAGTAAGCTTACCAACACTCCGCTTTTATTTGTCCCATCCAAGCCATGCCACAACGGTTTGAACTGAAGAATTTGAAAAATTGGGGGACCTTAGTCGTCCAACCGATGCAGTGGAATTTACGACAGGGATGACGGGTAACCGCATCAAGGCGAGACAAAAGACGAGTGGGACGGTTAGATCCTAATGCAAAAAGACGTTCTTTGGGGTTGAGCTTGACACGAGGACTGTGAAACGGAGAATAAATAAAACCCCGTCGTTCAACTAGTAGAGGATGAATAAACTTACTTTGTCGAATCACAGGCATTGTTGTGAATGAAATGAAAAACATATTTCTTGAACCAGTCAGTGGCTATTGATTGCTTCAGTGATGATACATGAAAATGAACCTGGAGCACGAATATACTACTGAGAAGGTTCACGTAAACAGAAAAAGTGTATTAGTGGATACGTTGACGACACACTCAATGATCCTATGGTGAATCTGACCATTAGTCAAGATACCGACTCGTACTTTCGTTAACTGAGACATTTCATGTTGCTGTTCATTCTTTCCACTTAGCAAGGATATGAAAGTCTCAATCAAGATAACATCTCAATTCATACATCACACATAACAAGTACACAGTTGTTTCTTCGGATGATTAGATCTGCAGAGGCTGGCCTGCAGTTTTCACCCCAGCTCTATGGGAAACCTGTGAGGTGTATTAGCTGTGTAAATATACAAAGATGACTAAACTGAACAGATCGATGACCGGACTGGCGGCTGTTTTGAGAGGAGTAGGAAGGAATCTCAGTTCAAACTGAGTACATTCTGATCGACAGGTCAATTCAGTATACTGAGGTTTTTAAAGCGAAATGATAAAACCTCACTGCACCAACTGCAGTAATGTGTAGCACGAAGAAGCTAAATAATATCCTCTGGGCGATTTCATCCATGTCTGTCTCTTATTCTTTTCCCATAAGAACTATCCAAAGAAAATTCAACTTTTTGCTTCTTGGTGAACTTCGCTTGTATATTGCCAGTTATGAGTGCTGTTGATTAAAAAAGCCTACTGCGTAAATTACGGTATGCTACATTTAGTTTATTGTGATCCTCACCAAGTAACAGACGCATAACCACTTATGTAAACTAGGGTAAGTTGTAGTTATCTAATTAGAAGCATCGTTACTATCAGTGAGAACACGAAAAGGAGACATTAGATGATTTACTATTGATAATATGACTGTTAATTCAGAAGAAACCTAACTGAGAGAACTTTGGACTTCGGCTTTATTCGAACCAGCGGCAGAAACGGCACGCCCAGACGCGGCAAGCGCCTTAACAGCTGAAATACGGAGCCAAGCTGAAAGCTCAAAAATTTCCCATGCCCATTGGTGGCGTTGGCGAATCCCTGCATGAACGACGTGAAAAATCCTGTTCGGACAGTCACTCTGTCGAACCATTTGATGAACTCCGTATGACAATAGATTGGGTGGGTGACTGAGTCCAACCGTGAAGTTTCCGGGCTTCCGGTGTAGTTTCATAACCCAGCAGGTAGAACACTTGCGGCATCTGGGCATGCTTTTTTATCAATGGTTCGAATCCAGCCGAAGTCCGGAACTTTTGTAAACTGGGTCTCCTCTAACTTAGCACAGTTATAACATTCTTACGTAACTTTGAAACATATAACTCAAAATGTCATCGTATGTCTGTTCTAAGAAATGATATCTTACTCAATAACTCTACTACTCTTGCCAACGAAGAAAGATAACAGAAATACCTGCTTTTGTTATTAGTTGACAACTACGCTTCCAAAATTATAAACAAGGAGGCAACTGGCCAGTTGCAGGCTTACCGGAAAAGATAGATTTTATCCTAGCTTTTTTGCGATAAGGTTTGTTATCAGCTACTACCCAGTTGTTGTGATAGGCAAAATTATCATTTTATTTCCAGTTCCACTGTTGCTCGTGAAGGTAGTAAAAAAAGCAGCTCTTTGTTGTAACTGTTAATTTTCATCAATAAAACCAATTGGCCAAGCTTATCCTGTCAATAAATTTCTTCTGAAGTTCTAGCTATTTTCGTTCTTCTCGGTCAAACTACGTTCCTAAGATACGCTTCTTATTTTTTAACTAAAATATTTTCCTCATAAAAACAAGTTGGGTCGTCAAGTTTTAAACACCGTTACGCCTTTTGTTGTAAAACGTTTGGTGCATCTAGCCAATCTGTATCGACCCACCTTCATTTGGGCGTGGCATTCAACATTTAATATCTAAGTAAATAATCGGGCATTTAACCATGTTACTTTCTTTAGTTTTTTGTGAGCAACCCAGCACTCAGCACGAAAATCACAAAAGAGATTCATACTAACCACGTCTGAAAAAATGAATTGGAAACTGTAAACATATATCGGTTATATATTTAATACTGCTGTTAATTCGTGAATACGAAATAAACCGTTTGAATAAACTAGGTAGTTCACACAGGTGTGGCACTAAGCAGCTGCCGTTTTTCCTCTTCTTTCGGAAACTCCCACTTTTCCAGTGAATTTGATCCCATGTGAACCCGATAGAGGGAGTTAAGAAGATCGTAATTTAGGTCGCAGATATTTTTGTTTTTATTCAAAGACGCATACATCCCTGTCATCAGAGGGATTTGGACTCCGGCCACACATCCATGGTGCATCAGTGTGTATCCATACACCCTTGGCCTCGTTTTATGTATGACCGAATTATCAGATGCAAACGCTCAGCCACATTCGCTTGTAGTATACAGATTGCTTGATCGTCTCGAGGGGAGATACAGCAACCGTTCTGCTAACTGCAACCGATAACCCCACTACCAGCATTTCCCGCCAAGTTGAAATCACGGATATCATTAAACTGGTTCAACGGAATTACGATTATTGGTAAGTAATAGGGAATTTTCGTTGTGATAGTTTGAACATTACTCAAAAGTGATCACAGCTTTTACACTCTTGAAATTTTAGATCAGTCCCTTCCAAAAAGAAGCACTAGACTGAAGTTTCGCCCTTGGCAGGTCTCGTCAGTAGTTCACGGCCCTGACGTGACTAAGATTTGACGTCTGAGCACTACTGACAAGCGAATATGGCTGTGCGATTGCATATGAAGGCTTGATTTTATCCACTGTGAAGTAAACAGCACATTGGTCAGCATAGTTTCGTGTGAAAGCATGGCGAGAATTCAACTGCAGATCATGGCACGAGTATGTAGTGCCCACGAGCTCTAACTGTGGCGCAACTCAAGTTTAACCCTTCTTTTCAAAAATGACCAGCTAAAAGTCTACGGGAGTACGGAAGTTGCGATCAATTGTGAGTGACGGTCAACTGGTATCAACCATAGTCTTCCACAGTGCCTATTAGTAAAGTCGCACACATCAATCCCTTTGTCCATGAATGATATAATAATCGTAATCTGTCAGCCCCGATTACTGGACATGTGAATGTTATGTCACAGACCGGGTGCGGTGGTTTCAAATTAACCTATCGATTCGTGATAATCATAGTCCATTAGTACCAGAGCCGTTTGTTGTTGAACTAACGCGAGATAAACACCGAACGACTAATTTTCGTCTCCAAGTCAGAAGCTTTTATTCATACAGTTTGTTATTCAATAGCAACGTTTGTGAACAGAACAAATGTTAATCATAATGGCAAAATAACCTACTTTTCGAGATGTCGACATTTCGTTTGTCCAGATTGGTCGATTCCATAAAATATTCAGTTACATAGGTGACAAAAACGGAAGAACGTGTGCTATACGGTGGTGTTTGACAACGACTGCCTTCACATCTAATTCTAACGTAAATCATTTTCCACTTTAACAAATCTACATGTTCAAAACTGGCTACACTGCTTCTACCGAACTCACTTCACAGTGGCACTGAAGGATTCACCTAACGTAACCGTCCGCAATAATAGCAAGCAAACACTAACACAAAAAACTACTGGGAGTCATGGTGTGATCTGCTATTGCTATCCCAATGTTAATCCAACTTATTTTATCAGGGTCCTAGGGAAATCCACTCTTCAACACTTCGAGTGGTATATTATTGTTAGGGCATCCATTTGTTTTCGTCCAAAACCGCCTCCGTCCTCGAGAAGAAAAAAAAACGATGGACTCAACCCTACTTAGCGGAACTGTTCAGGGTGGTCGAGAGGTGACTTTGGTTAGTTTTTTTACCCGTCCGACTTTTATTCCGCTATGCTCATTAGTGACCCTAACTTTTTTGGTAACTGTTCTATTTGATGTTTCGGGAGTGTTTTTTGGTCACTACATCCCCTATAAATACTTTGTTCTTTTTCGCCTTGGGACACGTTTTTGGGGCGGAACAAAGCTTGTTTTTTGCACGCGTCTTTTGGCTTGTCTTGGGAGCAGATCACGGGACAGTTGCGGTAATTTTTCGGGATCGAGATTTCCGTGTTAATTAATATCAGAAGGAGGGTTACAACAATTAGGATGAATTATTAGGATCAATGGAACGGGAAATTAGAAATTGCAAAAATGCTTTCGTCAACAGGGCAAAAAATGAAAGGCTGTGACATGTTAAAATTTCATTTCTTCTCGTTGGTCGCATACATAAAACCATTGAATATATGTAAACGGGCGCACGGCAACAAGGACAGCGATTAATCGTGGCGCACACCAACAAAATCAGAGTCAGTTATGCGGCAGCGATACTGACTGGTTGATTAGCATGGCTTCCGTGAGTGTCAATGGCCTCTGGTTTCGATCACGTAAAGACAGAGTGAACAGTGTCAATGGATCAACCAAGTGACCCGTATCCTAGATGAGTTTACTCATCGAAGATACCGCGTTCCGGCATAACCACTGCGTCGCTAGTGCTTGTTGGGCCGTCGCGGTCAATATTCACTTAGGGATGTGTTCAGCTATCCGTTATCCTGAGCTCCGGTCCGTTCTACCAATTTACTTGTCACGGCAACTGCATGTTAGCCGGTAAACTAGGTGAGTGGCAGAATAGTCCACTGGATCACGATCGGGAACGTAGAAGATGATAGAGCGAGTGCAGAACAACATTCGAAACATCAGTCTATTTGCCATGTTGATGAAATGGATTGGTGGAACTCAGTGTTTCAGAAATGCTTTCGTTGATAAAGCACTAAGCCAATACGGTTATGTAGGATAACAAACTTGTATTATTACTAATACTATTACTGGTCACTCGAACTTGAAGTCCCAACAAACTTTTCTCATAGTACTGGATACGGTTGAATTCCTGTGTGTCAGTGTGGACGTTGAAGAAATTTGGATTGCTCTGAAATAAAGAAACTCCAAAGCTTGCCTCCAGTTAGTTTATTTTCTGTTTTAAAAATGGTGACATAATCTCTGGGATTACACGCTTTTTGAAGAAGAATATAGGGATCTAATTCTCAAACTGAAGCCAAGCTGTGGCGGTTTACTTTCCATAAAACGGAAGTTTGTTGTGACAAAATCCTGCTGTTAGGCCAGGAACCAAGGCGGACGATTGTTGTATACGACATCCCTCGATAAGCATAAAACAGTCCAGAGAGAAGCGTTCGGTAGTTTGCACAAAAACGACGTCTTGTTGCTCTTTGTTCCCAAGAAGAATATATTCGAGATTGAATAGGTTCACTCATTCAAAATGAGTCTTGACGCCTATACTCATAGTGACACTTCGTGACCGATTTTGCCCTCCTCTGGACTTATCAGATACCAGCAACCTTTCGCGTTATGATTCAAAGTTCATACCCACTTGACCACCAGTTCTATGAGTATCGCCTGTGATGTGGAAATCTGATTGTAACTAAGTTATGCCTAGGTTTTTATCCCGTTCATTTTACCCTTTTCTTTTGAAAATGTTTGAACGACACTTTTGCTTGCCCAGGTATCACTTTCTTGTTGTTAAAGATCGGTTCAAAGTGCTACTGTAAAGAGTATTTAGGGTGATGCCCGTTCTTTCAGTGGTGAACAGGACGACAGGACCAACGTCATCTGGGCAAGCTTACAATCATAAGAACTGGTTCGCCCGCACGGAGTGAGAGGACATGAATCCGTCGAGTGCGAGTTGTCAGTGTGCTCGTGATTACGTTGGACTAGATGAGGGTAAACCCATCAACCTTTCTCTTGTTCCTGACCGCACTGAACCATAAGATACTAGAACTTAATTGCCCTTGGCATTAAAAACAGACAAACCTTTGTCGGACAAACACTTACTCAGCCAACGATGCAATCAGTGCATCTAGCTTAATGAAGTGAACCTTCAAGAGATATGTGCAGTACAACTTAAGCTTTCTTATTTGGATCAACCGCCTTCGTAAATCTGTCATGGGGAAACTCGTACTTTGTTGTTGGTAGAAGTTCAGATGTTTTACTTGGTTCAGAGTGAACACCACCCACACTTGATCGCAGCCTTCGCATTCAGATAAGCCTTTCGGCTAGCCCACTTCGAAAGGAAGCACTAGACTCGAGTTTCGCTCTTATTAGAGCTCATCAGTAGTGCATATCCTTGTCTGGATCGGAAGTTTGCACTCGACCATCATGCTTGTGAGACTAGCGTGTTAACCACAACACCAGCAACCTCACAATAGGCATGACCGAATGATCAAATCCGAACGCTCAACCACAACCTTGTATGAATAGTGTTCAGCTTGCCCGATCATTTCGAAAGGAGAATGAACAGAATCACTCTGTTCAATCCAATCGATTAATTTGTTGATTAGGTAGAAGTTAACTTCTGTATCGAGTCAACTGGGTATGACTCAAATAATAGTTGTTTTATTGAGTGCCGTGACAAGTGAGGTGGGGATCGCGCAGTCTGCCACGAGCTTCTCCTTAAAGTCTCACTCAGTCCGCTCTGCAACCGAAAGTCATTGTTCTAGTATTCCATTCGACATTATAAAAGTACACAACACAAAGTTCCTTGAATCATTTATTGAACTTAGATATTAGGATGGACGCTTGAGGTTGGGCTCAAACACCCGGGCACTGATAATGTGAGCTCGCTAAGTGATGGACCATTTGCAAACCCACGTGCCAAGCTGAGAGCACGTTATCATTCTCACCATCACAGACAACAATACATCAGTCGTTCTCACTGGTGCTTAACTGTCATACAACCATGAAGAGAAAAAATCTTGATCAGGAAGCAAGCACCAGAGGGCTGTGGACCTTAACTTGATAAAAATAGCTACGTCTATATTCAAACATTCAACATCAAGGCGCCTACACCTTGCAAACAAACAACCGAGCTGTAAGTGAAAGTAAGGCGTCATCAGCAAGACAGCTTCCTTACGGCTTTCACTGCCCCGCATCATTAAGTGCACTCACTTCACAGACAACTCGGCCAAACAACGACAGCATTCACGCCACTGAGCTCGATTAGCCGCCATCTCACCTAACGTCTCAAGCCACCGACTCTGTGAGTCGCGAGGGCCCCAGCCCGGGAGACGAACCCGACCTACAGTGACCAACCCCTTCGTGAACGATTTCATTTGTCTACGCCAGGTCATCATCTGTCCACCTCGCACCTTGCGCCAGTCGGCCGCAGCGTCCGCAAACAGTGCTCGGTGTGGCAAACGACTAGCTGGCATCCTTAGTACATGACCTAACCATCTAAGTCTGTGCAAACGTAATGATTGAACGAAAGTAACTAGCTTGCTACCACTACCAAATATCAGCTTCCTAGCCTCTTTGTTGCTTACCGTTTGGTGCCACCCGACATGAGCGATTGAACGCAGACATCGGTGATCAAATACCTGAAGACGGTTCACGTCCTCTATCCCTGAGCGGTCCAAGTTTCGTTGCCGTAAAGTAATGTAGTCCTCACCCTCGCCTTAAATGCGCGACCCTCATGCCTCACAAATGTCACTAGATGTGTCTTAGATTAGCTAACACTATCCTGGCCTTGGAAATACGCGCTTCCATTTCATTCTCTACACCTCCACCGCCGCTTATACAGCTTCTCAAGTACGCCACTAACTCTGCGTATTCACCGAGAACGCCTGAACACCTAACTCGTCGATTGATGCTATCAACAACACCACCACTGTTTATTGAACCTATTTCTGCGGCCGTTCAAAGTAAGTATTCATTGTGTTATCTACGGTTTGCTTGCGTGATAATGTCTTCTTCACAAAACGCCTAAACTCTTCTCAGGGTTGCTTCCTAACTTTGGTTTCACACTTCCAAGGTCTTGGCCGGCTGCTGTATGCGGTTGACTCCGGACATCTTCAGAGCTAAACATCGAGTGATGTTAAATCTGACCATACTCGTCGTCCCGCACGGTTGAGCCATTGTTCAAGCAAAGTAACTTGTAAATGATTTCGAACAAACTATTGTATACTGTTGAGCAATGCCAATCAGCAGTATAGCACACGTGGAAAAGCGCGAAGCACGGGCTGGATATCCTGGTAAGTACTGACTTCTGGAAAGCTGGAAAAAGGGACGGCTTTCGGAAACGTGTGCAATTTTCCTGCGGTACGTTTCAGTCAGGAAGCGAATACTGAAACAGGTTAGGCGTTTATAATAGTTCGTACGGTTATCGCTGCGTAGTTTCGCATACTTCGTGAAGGGTGTCTGGCTATAACTAACTTTCCAGCCTTGATTTCCCACGCGTTGACTTCTAAACGAACGGCGACATATATGTATTAGTCCCATAATACATCACATAAGAATTTATCTGTTATCACAGATACTGGGCATTATTTACAGATAGCTGATTATAACAACACCCCACCGGTTTAATCGTCTATTGCTGCTTGCGAAACTGATTACCACAATCTGACTCAATAGATCCTGGATCCCAAAAATTGGGTTAAACTGAAGTACTTATTAAGAGACCAACGACATTTGCATAGAAGCCCGGCGGATCAACACTTCTATATGCAGTTTTTCTTATCAGTTCTGTTGCGAAGGCCGGGCTAAACTGACGAAATTAACCATAAATTGGGTTGGCAGCAGCTGATTGGTTCGTGTGTCTGCAGCCTTGGTGTCCCATTTGTTGTTATCGCTGGTAGCGTGACTAATGAGAGTACACCACCGCGTTCCTTTGGTTGAGCCACACCGCGCAAGTTTAAAATAATGAGACCTTTGAAATAAATTTGAATACAATGCAAGCACCTTAAAGTGCATGAAAATCAGAGAAATATATATACACGCATATATGTATAAAACGAACACTAATCAGTCAGAAGAACGTTAATCAGCCTAACCAAAGGATTGTGTGCAAATTCACGACCGCAAATATCACTCACGATCCGGCCCGATTTGTACTGCTAACCATTTCGTTTAAGCTAGCTTGAAATTGTTTCACTTTTATTTACACGCTTACGACTGATGAGAATGCGCTAAATGAATTCACGCTATGATTCGTGTCTTCTGACTATTCAGTTCAGTTATTATGTTTCTGCGGAAAGTTGGAAAACGACGTTTAGAAATATATTTTAATATGATTTCACGTTAAAAGCTGATATTTGTTTCCTGATTTCGCATAATAACGCCTGTGGCTTCAGAAGATATTTTCATTTTTCATCAAACATGCAGAAGCGTGTATATCACCCATGTTAACCGCACATAAATGGTTCATTGTTTTTAGATCCCAAGCCGTGGTTTCAACGATCCAAGTTGGTCTATTAATCAAGTGCTAGATTTGTTGAATAAAGTTGGTGGCGACTACAATGTGAAGTGTCCAATGATCGAGTTTGCTGATTTCTACTCACGCGGATCTAATGCACAAGTTAGTGGTGGTATTATTTCTTAGCAAGAAGTTCAACCTATCATTTCTAGCTATGAACGCAGTTGATGGCGTTGAAATATGGTGAGACATGTAACTGGATAATTAGAGTTGTGCTGAGCAACACGGGCAAAATCAGTTGACTGGTTATTGTGTACTGTCGCGTACCTGGATAGTGTGTCAAAAAAATGGGACATCGAAGATTTGATGAAAATTAAGCAATCTCATTTTATGAAAAGCAGTGCTTCTTTCATAGAAACAAAAACAGTGTTTACATTGACGATTGCTATTGGACAACGAACACGTTGTGTTTCTATTGACTCGTCCGTTGTTACGTTCCACGACTTGGATAAAAAAATCGACTGTTTAAATTAGAAGTACGTTCAAACAAACTGTTTTAGTCACCTACTTCGACGTAGCAACTGATCTCCGTTTTGACTGACCGACTACATTCCCGATTGTAACAGTTTGTGCATTAGCTCTGATTGGCTGAAAATCCTTCAATCAGGCACCCGCTACAATCCATTATCATAACCTGTAGCGAATTGTTCATCACACAGAAAGCCCAGTAAGATTAACAATGAAACTAAATACATAACATCCCTGGTATTCTATCATCCTTTAAAAAAAAACCACACGATCTGATTATTGTTGGTGGGCTAAAATGTGGGTGTAAGAATAAGTATCGAGAAACACAAACATCCTTTGTAACACGGATTTCTGTATTTGAAACAGGCTTGAACAAGCTACAAGGTAAACGGATGAGGTGAATCCACGCTAAAAAAAATAATTGCATTTCTGTATTTCATTTTCGCTTAACAGGCGAGTGTCACCAAGTGGAGAGTCGAAGGATCGCAGTGGTTACTAAAATAGTGCCGGTAAAACAAGATGAATCCTTCAGTACTTGGGTGATTGTATCTAGAAATCAACGGGTCTGAAAAACTTCAATACATCACACAATTCACTATATTTATACTTGCCCAAGCGTAAGCGAACAATGTCACACTTATTGGTTATTTACAAGAGTAGAGGTTATGAATATCGATGAGGCTGTTTGGAAACTGAACTTTCGTTTATTATTTCCAGGTATTTTTGTACTCGTTTGAACATCGGACACATGGTGCAACGTGGCCATCATGGACTGGAGTCATGCAGGGTTTTGAGGCCGAGTACTTATTTGGTGCACCTTTCAATCAACAATATCAAAGGCAGTTTTACAACTTTACGGACGATGAACGTCGCCTGAGTGAAGAAATGATGCGATTTTGGACAAACTTTGCTTCAACCGGGTACGTTAATGGGTCTCAACTATCGTTGGTATAAAAATGTAGATTGAACGACCTACTATGTCATCCAACTGGTCAGATAACGCATAATAAAAATTATCCTGTTCCACATCTTAAGTGTTGATCTCGTAGTAGACATGACTGAATTATCATATACAATCGAGAAACCTGAGCGTTAATCATAATCAGCTGTGGTTGAGCGTTTGCATACAGTAATCCAGTCCTGCCTAATATAGGATCAGTGGTGCAGCGGCCAACAAAACAGCCTCTGAAATATCGCTCACCCGCAGTTAACTTATCATTAAGAATAGGCTACTACCGATTTTAACAGTAGTATATGTATATATTCACACACCCTGTGACCGTACACAATAAGGCTAGTGCTGATCAGGGCCCTAAATATATTCAGATTGCATATAAGCGTACGCGGCCGCACATTTTCAGGTTTTTCCCTAGAAGTGTGCAAAATGATCACTCTTGCCGTCGTATTTGTACTTTTATCATTTTGAGCTAATAAACGTTTCAACTTCATGAATTCCCAGCTGGACTATAAGTTTCTTTGCTCAGAAGTGTTTTACTTTTCTGACAAATAGTTAACTGTCGTTTCCACTTTCTACTTTAAACATTATCCAATCATTTTTTCCCTACAGGAATATTAGATAACAACATATCATTCGAATTACGTACGTTAAAGTTAATTCAGGCGAAACCAATACCAAACGTTCAATTTCTAAACCAGCCTTTCCGCAGAGCAGATGGCTATCAAACTCACTTCGCATTGGGAATACTGTTGTGGCGCCAGGGCTGAATCAGACGGTTGATAAACCTGGAGGGAAATGCATAGTCATTAATAGTGTGAGAGTGATAGGCGCATGTCTACTGTTCGTATGTACCGAAATCGCTTACTTGCCCGCGAATGGGTGAACACAGACATCTCTTCAGCACAGCTGAAAATAGGCTGGCCACGTTGTCTCTCCAAACACAGGTTGAATGTGAGTCACGACCAGCCTTTTAAGTTGAATTTGGCCCTATTAATCACCTGTAGAGTTTACTGATGGACTTGCAACATTTTCAACAGGACCGTGATTTTCGAAAAAACTAACTGGAACAGCATCTACGAAGAGGAAATTGTAAAACTGGAAACGGTAAAAAAAACACCTCAATTTCGGTTGCTACGAATTTCACATCCACTGCAATAGATGAAAAAATGTAATTTCATCACGATTTGACGGGAATGTTTTGTTGTCATTTATGGATGTTTCAAAACACAACCCTTAAGAGATCTCCTCAAAATACATCACGTCCATGACATTACCAACTGATCACTTCAGCATAATGTATGCTATACTACCCTTCACCGAAAAATAATGCAGCGCACTCAAGCACCACTGTTGAAAGTAATACGCACATCGTGGTTGATGAAACCACCGATGGAGCGATTCGGCTTCTTTACAATGTTTACACCTGTCCTTTGCCTTACGAAAACTTCAATGCCCCACTATTCTTGGTTTCATTATGCTTGATTCTATGCTCGATCCGATCTCTCAGTATATTAACCCTAACATGCTACTGTGGCCATCTACCGCCTGCTATATTCGTGGCTGTTTGTTACTGACATATCCTTACGTGATTAAAGGATAAACATTTTGTCTGTATTTCATTCCCGAAATTATTCATCTGACTTGCATGGTGCATGCTAAACACCGTGTGCTAAAGTTGGCAATTTCCTTGTCGCAGTGGAACACCTTTTCTCTCAGGCGTTTTCAAGGAGGTGAACTTTTCTTCAGTCAGTGTCAGCAAACCCATTACCATCATCACTAATAATAGCTCGAATGCTCCAATTACTTCGAGGAACATTATGCAAAGGCGGAAGATCTTGTGATGGAACTGGACATCAACAATGTGATTAACTAACAGACGAAGGCTGTTCTGCAAAGTTTCAAGTGATAGTTAACGTTTCTCGGCTTTGTTCACACTTCAAGCAATTGCTAAGCGCCATTATACAATTAAAAGATCAAGAGTTGCAAGTGACTCACACCGTCAATGTTTTGGACATCATGAAACATAACTTGGAATCTGATAGCCTTGTGACCGTTTCTGCATCAAAAGAGGCTAATAACGTCTCATCAGCAAATCTTGGGTGATCGCTGATAGTGTCTTTATTACTTGTTCTAGCTAGAGATCAGTTTGACCTATATTGCAGAAGTGTTCAAAATGCAATAGGTTTTTACAGTTATGCGCTTGTTAAGAGTAGTGATATCAAACGTTGATCTAGTGAATTCAAATCTCCTCAGATGCAACCACGCTTCTTTCATATAAAGGTTAATTTCTATTCCCAAAAGCAAAAAAATTTTTCTTTGGATATACCAAACTCGAGTGGATGTGAAATTACTCAATTTGCAGCGAACTATACTGAAAAGTTTGTGCCAACATCACAAATCCATTGAGCTGTTGTTTATGTCAAGTTCGTTTCCTTTGACTGCATAATTTCGATGATTTTGCATACTTGGTGGATGCTTAAGCGCATATCACAATCTCTTTTGGTGTATACATAGTCGGGACTCATTAGTGGTCAGTAGATCAAATTATCTGCTGTTCAAGAGCCAAATGTGATAGCTCTAGAGACAACTAAGGTCGGGAGGGATTCTATGCAAGTCGACAACCCATAATATGTGGCTTCTGGACGAACGCATTTAACTCGCAAAGCTGCAGTGTGATGGCTATTACGCGTTTTCCACAGTCACATCAGTAGGAATTCAGAGCACGGTTTGGATAATGCTGTGCATTACGAATAAGTCCTAACAATAGTGAAACTCGAATGTGATGTTTATCTTTAAGGCGAACCGGTCAAAATGTGCATATGAATGCAAAAAGTGTGACCAGCAGTCTCACCATAAGACAAGCTAAGTTTAGAACCGTCATCATCAACAACAAAGTATAATTCTGACTAGAAAAATTATATATATATATATATATATATATATATATATATATATAGGTTGCTGTTGCAGAGATTAGGAATATAATATTTGCAGTAGAGAGCAATCCACAATTCTTCGTTGGGTAAAGTACAGTAAAAACTCACAGTATATTGTTAACCCAGAATAAAATTATTATCCGACATCACATGAAGTCATTTCTAGACTTAGAGGACAGATTATATCATCTGAAATCAGTTTGATTACAACAACTAAATGATGTCCATTCAACTCAAGATTAGAATGGCCAAAGTCATTGCCGATTGGTGGAACTTTTAAAATTTAGAGTGTAGTTGATGGAACATTCAGGATAGGTTCAGTCAGTATGTGAACCATCCAGCCACAATCCAAATTTTTGACTGACAATTAGTGCACTCTCATTCACTGCTTTCTGCGCAATGGAATATAATTAACATCTAGTGAGTGACTGATTTGAGTACTATCAGATTTTGACGAAGTTATACGGGTATGTGTGGGAATATCCACTTGAAAAGATAAAATGTATAGCTTTCGAACGAGTGCAGCTAGTTTTATCAAAAATTGTTCTTGATTCCCTGCATATGGAAACCAGGACCAATGCTCGTTGGGACTAGCGAATGTTTTGACTGATAGTCTTTTAACCTATGATAATTGTTAGAGTTGACCATCCAAGAAGGTGCACGTTTCTGTTTGTTTCAGATATGGAAGTTTTCCATCCTTTCGTAAACGGCAGCAAGCTCATCTAGAAGCAGTGGAAGCGGGTGAGATATTTTCTGTTAGGCCACGATATGCTAACAGCTCTCACTCGTTGCAGTTTAAGAAATGGAAAACACAGTTTTACTATACTTATAAATTAAATAAATTCAACAGCAAATGCTCCTAAAGCATTTGCTGCCATAGTTTAGAAAATTCAACTAACTTCATCACGTAACCATGGGAACGACGGTAGTTAGATACATCATATTACGGTAATCTCCCTTTACGTCCCTTCGGACAAAGACTAGCTCCGTATGAGGACCTCTTTTGTTATTCTGTGGAGTGTTAATTGTTAGAATGGATTGAGCTGCTCCCCACAAAAGCCACCTCTATGAAAAGGCCTCTAAGTCTGTATTAGTTTAATATGGTAGTCGTTTGTTAACACGGTGACGACTGTCCGAATGTGGTCCACCCTCACTTAAACGTGCGATGCATAAAGTATAACACGGCTGCTAAGGCAACACTGGAGGAGAGATAACGGAAGACTCATACATCATTAAAGAACGGATGAGCATTATGGTAATCTATTCGACCAGACTGATGTGTAAACGGTTAGGTAAGAGTAACAACGAGATGGAAGTTACACTGGCAGATAAACCTGAGAGCTGATTAGGATAAGCTTAGCTGTGATACAAGCGCGTTGTTATACCGAGTATTACAAAACAGAAATTTGATCACATAGGGAAGCAATGCCTTGGACTGAAGAGCTCACAGGAAATGCTGACGGTACTGGTGCGCTATAGCACTATAGGCAATAAAATGAAACTTACGGAGATTGGAGAAAGCACAAATCCTCGTTGCTTCAAAATCACCGACCTTATGCTGCGCGGTGTACAGTACTCAGCGAACATTAAAGCGAGTGATGCACGAAATGTATCATGGTTGGTTAAAAAGCGGAAGGTGTTGATGTCACCGAACAGCTGTACCTCTCCCATAGATGATGAACTCAACAACTTCAGGTATATTTATTTGCTACCGAAGCCGATATATCACCTGTAACCTTGGGAGGATGAAATTTTACGAAAGCACAAGCCCAACTATTGAGAATAATTTCTGAGATATATATTATACACAAATGATTTAAGAATTGACAAGTTAGACATTTTGCGTTCACTTCAACGAGGATATCTACGCCAGACATTTTAGACGGAAGATATTGAATCCAAAATTCCTAACAACATATCAAGCACCTACATCACAACATCCTTCGGAAGCATGTGCTTTATTAATGATAGCAGCTGACCGACAGTCTTTGTTCAACGAGGGTGACGAGATCAAAAATTTCTTGTCTATCCCGTGACAGATTCGTATTATGCACCTGATAAGCAATTAATTTCATCTAGAACTGTATGCTTTGTTACCAACTAGCCAGAGAATACCTTAATTGATGAAAATTGACCGATGGAAAAAATATAGGGGAAATCCGATGATAGAAACAGCAGCCTATGCGAAGTAATCCTGAGCATCAGAAGCGACTAAAGATATTCAATCAATGGGTCAACACGCGATGCATTCCTATGGAGACCTTTTCCTCTAGCTAACAGTTCTCAAAAAGGACTAATAAATGTAACGTTAAGTGAATAAAGAGGTCAGACGACAACAATGTGTGGTTCATTGCAAAGTAATAAAACTTGTGGTCCCAAAAGTAACGCCATCTCAGAACAAATTCCACATTTTGTGTTCTACACAAGTCGTGTGCAGAGGAAGAGTTACTGTATCACCGTCAATATGGAAACAAACTATAGAGAATCAAACTGCATACATTGAATCAAAATTGCTTCGTACACACACATGCAAGCAACTTTTGCCTTGAGTCCTACTTAGTTGCAGTATGTCCCAGGTTGCTGTTGATCCCAGCAGTACACCACGAAATAACGTATCAGTGGGAAAAACGCAAACGTTCAAAAGAAGAAATAGAAGACTAAACAGTGGAAGTCTATAGAAAAGTCTACAATCGCCTATATACTGGCTAGTCACATATTGTGAATCACTGACACTTCTGGGAGCCTTTCCGTTCAGAGAATCAAACGGTTGATCTGTCCTCAACCTAGTGAGCGGTATTTCTAATCTTGTTCAGTGGGACTATCAACGCTTCCATTGCATATGATCACAGCATCGTCTGAACATTTAGTGATTTCTTCTAATCGTCAACCACTCTAACGAACAATGAGGGGTGCGACAAACGCTTCGTTAGTATGAGCAGTATGTGACCTAACACGTAGACCCTGGACATTTCAGTTACATCAGTTATAAGTCACGAAACTGGAGTTTTCCCAATTACACACGCTGCTCACACAATCAGCTCGACTGATAAAGCAGAACTGGCAGAGAACAAATTACATTGTACCGGTTATACCGAGGCAATCTTTCGACTATCGGCGGGAGATTGTTCTTGTGAAATTGACTGCAAAACATGATCTGCTGCTTGGGTTAAATGTACCCGGACCCTTTCGTGTATGGGAAATTTCTTCCGTGCGCTCATCCTGGTTGCAATATCAGTTGTTGTACTTACATTATGTAAAAAACAATGATTCTTAGCAAGTATACAACTCAAGCAAGAAAAAACTGACGAAAAGAAAGACTATTACCATCCTGACCTTTACGCCTTGCCATAACCGACCACTGAAAAAATGAATATCTTCGGTAGACTAGCATGTGACGACTAATATCTTGGTACATGCAACTTATGAGCTGACGAAACCAACTTGCCCAGAGGTGTCTAAAATTTAGCTAATGAATGTCTGCGCTACAAACCAAATTCGATCTTTTTCGTTGATTGCATTAAGGTTGATTATTAATTAAAACGCAGTATCCAAGTGTTATATCCTATTAATGGCTTACTTATGGATTCGAATAATGGATTGTCTGGAAGGAACCTCGCTAACAGCCTGATCAGATATCAACCGCCACATGTACACAATTAGGTTTTTTTTTATTACAGTAAACCAATCAACGCGTTTTTCTCACTGTTTTGTAACCGGAAGGTGGATGTTATGACAGAGGCCATGCTCATTTATACATGCGACGGTAAACGTGGACTGCATGCAGTTGGAACACAGTTGCGACAACGACAGTGGCCAGTACATAAGTGTACAACATGGAATGCATTTCGATTATTTCTGTTGCATAGAGATGCATGCAAAGTAGTATAGGCTCAATCGATATTGCATTTGCTGTGCTGCAAATTCCAGACACTGTCAATCGTAAAATGCTCAACTTTTAATCTGATCTAATTTTATAACATTACCCAGTGATCTTGATTGAATCGGTATGATGAAACGACCAGTGATATATATATATATACCGTTTGTAGTGAACGATCAGGATGAATTTCGTAACGTAGCTGCACGTAAAATGTTTACTTTCTTTTTTCATAATTATCACTGCTTATCTATTAAAACTTTTCTTCTTGGTATTGTTTGACACGTTCTCACCTTCATCTGCACCCGATTGTTTTAATGAGCTCATTTCCGTTGACTGGTGGCTGTTTGTGGACTCGTGTTTAGTTACTCCATTTTGAACGCCTTTGCTGGATAATTTGTGTATCCGGTTAATTCACATTCAAGGTGAGATAACACCTTTACTTGTAATTTTGTCAAACGGTACTGTATAAATTCCAATCCCTTCAATCTCCTGTCCGACGCTTTTTAGTCGCGTTAACCCGACCGTCTGAATAAGCGATATTGGAATTGTCGAGTACGCGTTACTGAGTGAATTACCCTAAATCGCCAGGAGCTGAACAATATATATATATATATATAT
>LOND01000394.1:60214-124597 GCA_014220965.1 Paragonimus kellicotti
GTTAATTCAATGACCTCCTAAGGAAATTAATATAGGTTTAATTTATAGCCATTTCTTACATTTTCTTCGTCAGACAACTAGACTTTTCAATACAGATGGCACGAAATCAAAAGCAACTGGATTGGTTTTATGCGTGCTGAATTTTTTTTTCCATAGTGCGTTGTGTGGTTACTAGCCGTATTTTTACCGTGATATATTATATATATATATTAATATATATATATATATATAGTTAGATCCGGTGAAGTTCGTCAGTTCGTTTGTCGTCTTTTGTTTGGTATAATATGGAGCGATGAAGCTATTAAGGCATGTTTGGTATGTTGTAGAAAGCTGATCCTAAGTTTGCCTTCATTTGTCTTTGCCGTTTGTAGTGAACGATCAGGATGAATTCTTTTGATGTGATAACCACTGCTTTTCGATGATTTCTCATCAGATTGTTTAAGCCAAACTCCCTTTCCAAGGTCCTCGGACTAACTGTGTTGTTCTGATTAGTAACATTCACCCCTTCCTATTGACATTTTGGCGGCTTTCTCCGTCATCGCTGTGCCACCTTCTGACTAGTCATTTGCTCACGATCAACCACATTCTTCTGCTATTAGATGTCGCATTGTAATTGGGCTCCGTAATCACTTTACCCTGAACATGCACATGATCGACTGTTCGTCTGCCCACTGGCGTTATGGGTGAATCTAGAAGTTTGAACAAAGTGCACGTGATCACTGAGTGAGCTATTCGTGGTCATTACAGGATACAAGTTTGGAGACGGAGTTGTCTTCTGAAGAATTGAAGCCGATTTATAACAGAAGCTCAAGCAGCTGGGGCTGTTGATGGGAGGGTTTTCAATCGCTGTAGAAACAACAACTCAATCCACCTCCAAAAGTGCTACAGAAGAAAGAGTGCCCAACAGCACCGCAAAGTTCGCATTCTGTCCTGCGGTTGATATCGCCTTCGTGGCGTGGTTCAAACATGACGAGGACATATTTCGCACGAATTTCTCCAACATAAATGATTCCTGAAAGGTACGTTTACTGCTGCGGAAGCTGGGGACTATGGAAATCCATGCGATTTCAACTTCGTTGAAACTGATTGAACTCATCCAGATGCTCGGTGAACAAGCCTCACTCTTCATCACTCGCTAATAGTCTGGACATCATCAAAAGAGATGATGATTTCATCACGTAAGCAGACATTACCAACCGCAAATATGAACGTTTCAAGCTGCGTTCCATTACTGATGTTCACTTTAAATGTTTGGTTTTTGTCAGTGGCTTACAATCGTTGATTGGTGCAGATGTCCGAACTCGTGCGTTGAGCAAAAGCAACACTTTGCAATTGATCACATGCATGATGCTACCATGATTCAACGTTCAGGCTGGCAAAAACCATCAATACCAATGCAGCCAGATGTAAACGGGCGTCCCGTAGCCCAAACAAACGGCTCAGTAATCTCCGCAATCAACCTGCAACTGCTTGTCGGTATTGTGGTAAAACGAATTTCCCATAAGTTCGTAAACTTAGGGGCATTAATATAGAGTATGCCGGCTGGCCATCAAAATTTCGGACGTTTAAAATAACTGGAAGTCGACGTTCGCATATTCAGTTGTGTAGTTAACTTATTCGCCATCGTTTTAACGAATACAGAAGGCGATCCTTTGAAAAGAAGGTTTGTAAAGTTTCATCCTGTTAAAAGTAGAGATTATTTCAGGAGGAGAACCAGTTCTTGCCAAACTGACAATGAAGGGTGCAGTGAATCGGTGAGAACCACTGATACATTGTTGTCTATAATGATGATGATGCGGAGAAGGTTCGATCACAACTGGTCGACAATGTTAACACACAGTTCGAACGAACTCGTAATCTGGCAATACAGGAAAATTTTAGATAAGATTAAAGCAACGTTATAAACAAGGTAGATAAAAGCTACTCCATAGCTGCGTTCATCAATGTTGGTTATGAAACGAAAGTAGGTAGCAACACTTATAAAAAAAAGGATGAAAACATAACGAACTCGGTTAAAAATGGGGGTAAAGAAGTCGGCAAGTATTGGCACAATTCAACGTAGACGAACTATCACAGTTTGTGTCCGAAATCAACAGCAAAAATCCTAAAGCTCATTTACATAACGCAAAAATGGCAGGTGAGGAGTTCGCATTACACGTGTGTGTGGAGCATTTATCAAGGAAACTACGATCGTTGGCGAGGAAATTACTTGATGAAAATCTCATTTGAATTCATGCAGAGAATTGAGCCTATCTCAACTGAACCTCACGGCATCCCCGGTATTTATGAAAACACGTCGCTGTTTATTCATTACTTTATGTAGTAACATCAAAAGTAAACAAGCAACACCCACTAATCGACAGTCCCAAATAATGAACAAGAGTAACTACCCATCAGATTGTGGTTGGGGTAGCCAGATATCAGTTAATTTGTCTGCAATTCAGAATATGTTTAAGAACAAAGACTAGATATGCGATCCCCAGAATTCCTCACTTAAAAGCACAGAAATGACTGAGCGAATTTGAAAAGCTACCAACAATGTAGTGGCGGTACGCAGATGATACTTTTGCTTTGTAAAACGAAATGGACTGCATTGTTTTTTACGCTTAAACTGAACTGATCGCACGCTCATATGGACAATGAAACTAGAATCGACTAATGACACCTCATTATATCTGGATCATCAGATCCACAGGAGAGGACAGAAGATGAAGACCGCCATCTGTTGAAAGGCCATAGGACGCTCTAAACATAAATCTACTTACCCTAAACAGTCTTGCACAGACTGGGTAAGTTCATTATCTTACAGAACCTTACATCCATGCAAAGATGTGAGGGACCAGAAAATAGTATGGAAAATATATGGTTACACTAGCAAACAGGCCACCCAAGACAATTTAAAAGAGTACTCAGTCCAATACTGAAGATGCAAACGGTATGGAAAACCACAGTTCTTTTTCAAAGTACGAAAGAGACGCCAGAAACGATTCACTGGGTTTTGAACGAAGTAGTCATCGGGGTCATTCCAAAAAGAAACCACGTAATAAATTCTTCCTGCGCTTCGAGGATCCTAATGAGGCAACTGTAGTCACATTAGGAAAACATCTCGAAATCAACTTGAGTGTCTGTTCATGATGAACAACTTTATAACTACTGTCAAGCGCTATACACAAGTTATGAAATCGACCTAGAAAATGCTGAAGTAATTTGACAAGGGATTAGTATCATATAGAAACGCTTAAACGCATGGACAATCAAAATTAGGAGGGTCAAATGCGCTTCGACTGAAACCGACTGTCCTGTCTTCCGTTCTTACATCGACCAAACTGACTTGCATTGATGACTGGGTGGACAGAACATCTTACCGAATCCAGATTATTATTAGCCATAATTCAAATCCCCCAGAATTAATTGGTTCTTTAATGAACCCATCTAACTGATTGTATCGATTTCCTTCCTGTTTGTTTCCATATGCCTTCGGTCAATCATACTTAACGTTGCGTCGATCTCCACCCATATACACTTGAACCATTACCTATCACCGCCGGATTAGTCTAGTTTCTCACTCCTGGCTTGCCTCAAATACCACCAAATTTTTAGCCCGTTCCTCTAGCCAATAAGACTTTCTGTATCACAAGAATAGCCGGTTGCTTACAAGTTGTCCTAAAGTCCCACGCCAGCTTGTTTCGTCATGATTACACCAGTTTTATACTGTGGCTAACAATAAATTGATTTTCAAATGTGTCAAATCAAGATGTTTATCAGACATCACCCGTTTATCCATAATATACCAAAAACAATACGGCCGGGTCACTATTCATCTTACACTTTGTCCCAGCGTCATCAAACATAAGCAAGCTGCGTAACATAAATCACACAGCGACTACTCTCCGGAATGACACAACCAGAATAACGAAACGAGTAGATCGATTGGTGTAACCGTACATCGCAGTCCAACCATGTGGGATGACAATTAAAGACGTTAGGTAAGGAAGAGTCATTGTCCGAGTTCATTACATTTTTTGTAACTACGTCTGATTCGCTGTTGCAACAATTGTTCTGATGAAATTACATGGTACATCGAATTCGGTTTGTCCCCATCTATTTTGCCTGTTCTGAATAGGTCGCCAAATTTGAATCCGGGTGAATTTCACACGAAAAATAAGGATTTGTATTGGGAACGGTACAAATCACAAATACCCACCTTTCGGAACACATTTAAGACAGACGCGATACAAAAATCCCAAGAAACTCTGGTTACGGACAATTCCAGGCAACATATGGTTTTTTCCTTGCCGCAATCATACTTGGGTCGAAACTTGCGTAGACATCACTGCATGTTCTGGCGCGAACAATTACCTCTTATGAGAGAACAAATTTTATTCAGTAAGTGTCTGTCTGATGACCCCGATTTACATAATTATGATTGTCAAATTATAACTGCTAAATTAGAACGGTCTTCATTCGTGACCAGACAAGCTTAGAAACAGTTCGCGTTCACAAGACCCGTCTTACAAATGTCACAGGGAAACTAAACGTTTTCAGCATTACTTAAGCCGTGTTCTTTTATGCTCACTGTGACCGACTGTCTTTTAACGCTTGCCTAAGGTATAAATTATCAATCAATTAACGTTCAGTATGGATATTCGATTGTTTATTCTAATGCGCGTAGCTTCGCCAATGATGTCATTAATCGTTTAAGCAACATGACAAATATGCGGAACTGCGCCAAAAGACTATCTGATAACCTGCGTTGTTTAAAAGCTAATTTGTCAGACTGGAATGAAGCGAAACCATCCGGTTACTGTAGAAGGTTCTAAAATAAAAATTCTACCGGTAACCCTTTGCAACTCCATGCAGTTGGTGATGAAAAATATCCACAGCTGGACATTAATGAATAATTGATCTTTCTTCAGATAAATTCCGACCACGAAACTCAGATACGGTGCATACGGGGTGAAAGTGTTGACACCGACTTTCGCGGCCTGTGTATTAAATGACCCGACAATATTACGAGATGAACTAACAGAAGAAATTGAATTCTTTTGACATGAGACCAAGGAAAACATAGAAGAGACACTGACATTTTGCTGAATCTCGCGATCTCTAAAATGATTTTTGTTTCGACTGACCAGGTCACACGAAGGGGTACTGAAATAGTCCGAAAGTGGTCATAACGTAACTGAACATGGATGCCGTTCAGTACAATTAATCAGAACATTTTACACAACACCGACTGCGACACCATTGGCATACACTCGCGGCATGATGAAGGCATAAGCAACGAACACGTCTCATGGGGTACGAATATTAGGCGTTTTAAGACCGCTTCCGCTAAAGTAGGTAGATAAATAGTAGACATGACGGATGGAAGAACAGATTTAAGTGACAGTAGGAATCCCGAAAAGTACCGATGCATTATAGATATCTAAGCGTCAAACGTACAGCCACATGCTGGGACCTTAGAGCGATGGCCTATAAGCTTCAAACCAGCACGAGTCAATCAAATTAACACAGAACAAATGTGGTAACTGAACGCGACTGCCCAAACGCAGAATGAGGAAGAAATAATGAAATATCTCTAGTAGAACCCATATTATCACTGCTCATCGACGATCGGTCGGAACCGATAAAGCATCCCTAGAAGTACGAAGCCAATAAATGGATTATTTCAGGCAAGTCCCTGAGCGCTGTACAGTTGATATCCTTCACTCAATTACACAAACCATCCTGACGTAGACTGAAACTGTAATACTTTTTTCACCTTATACTCTTCCCGTCTTAAAAAAGATTCACGTTGTTCAGCAACAAAACCAAACCCAAGTGGTACCGGAAATGTGAACAAACCTGTTTCAGTAGTTGTGGGTACTCTTTATCCAGATCCCTTAAAACGAACAGCGAAGCCATCGAGCGGTGGAATACAGCTGAAGATGTTACCGGCCAAACAGCACAGTTCATATGCATTTATCTTTGTCATGATTTTTTTCAATCCATCCTGGTTGTGAGACATCTATCGTTTCGGTTGTGAATCAAAGAATTATCGGTTGTGCTTTTATTGTTTGCCATTGATCTTCTTTTCCAGTTTTATCGCTGCTTAATGTACTGATGTTTTTAAAATTTTGATCAAAACCCAATTCAAACTGAATTGGGCAACTAAGGTTGTGAAGTTATTTACATTCAAATGAGTCAACTTTATTAAAGAAAAGGATGAACAATTCTCAATCTACAACTTGATTACAATTTGATCAGGTTCTAACCTGTGCTGGCTAAGTTGACAATATTTACAGTTTATAATTCTACGTGACATTTCTTAATAGTCCACACAAGTCCTTCCACGTCTGAAACGGTTGTGCTAGCTTTCTTGAAAGTTCATTCTCGTTTTGCTAACGATAAATGTTATATTGTAAATGCATGCATTTGGAAAATACTAATGAGCTAGTATACAAAGATAAAATTATTTCAATGAGAACGCAAATCCGACTTTTCCGCCTATCGTACATCATACAGAGAAAAAGTTAATTACGTTAAAATCAATTCTGAAGAAGATAAAGCCAAGGACGACTTAAAACGCGCTTTTAACATTTTCGGCACAAAAGTGAATTTCACGGGTGCCCATTATCTAGTCAACGCGGTTATTATGGTTAGCTCGGTAGTAACGTATTTCGATCGTCAATCAATTACACGATAGTGGACTTGAGGAGTTAGAAGAACGTGTGGCGAACAAGCTTGTTTTCGGTGATTCATCATCAGGCTACTTGTTTAGGCGGCCCGACAGTATTCCGACTTTATGTAACCTTGAATGCCATATGGCAACTGACACCTTGTGGCATATAAGCTTATCAATCAATCGCGCCGAGTTGACAAGTGGGCTTAACGTTTTGAAGAACAGTTCAGTTGGCTTCAACCAGATAAGGTGGACGACGGGACCCGAATGGGCAGTTGATGCGTTTCAGACGGCCCTCCGTCGGAAGCAGAAGGGGTTCTGGAGCCCAAGTTGTAAAAGCCCAATAAGGCTCATGGTCCAGACCTCCTCTGTCCTTTTCTTTCCAAGGAGGACGGGGAGAGGTTGGTAGCAGAACTGACAAAACTCCCCCAGACTATTTGGGAGACTGAAGAGGTGCCTCGTTATTAGGGCTTATCAACAGTAATTCCCGTTTTCAAAAAGTGGGCCCGAAGTATTTATGACAACCACAGAGGCATCAGTCTAGTGTCCAATTTGCTCACTGGCCTCATCTTACGTCGGCTCACTAATCCCAGAGAAAGTCAGATACGCAAAGAACATGCAAGATTCCGATCCGGTCGAGGGTGTGTTGACCACATATTTACCTTGCGACGGAACTTGGGACATCGGCACTCTTATGGGCAGCCGACGGTCGCGGTCTTTCTAGACCTAAAGGCCGTTATCGATTCAGTTGCTCGCAATGTTCTCTGGAACTGTATTCTACGTAAAGGAGTACCAGGAAAATACGTGAACCTGTTGAGATAACTGAATACTCAATCTGCAAGCAAGACGAGGGTTCATGGACAAATATCTCGGAAGTTTATCACTTCTAGTGGTGTTCATCAAGAGTGTCCGATTCTCCTTCCTGTTCAATTGTGTCATGGACGACATTCTGGAAATTGCGTTTGGAGAACCCAGTGACCTTGGTGTTGAGCTTCTTCCTGGAGCCAAATTGACCGATCTGGAGTATGCGGACGACACTGTCTTACTTAGCCCCTCTGTCTAAGACATGCAGATCAAGCTGAACAAGATGAGTGGGCGGGCTGGTTTGTATGGAATGCGCTCCGCACCTTCAAAGTGCAATGTTACTTCAAGACTAGGGCATTCCCACTCATAATTTCTTCATTGCAGGTAACCCGCTCGGGATTGTGGGCAGTTTCACATAATTGGGTAGCATTATCTCGTCAGCTTGTAACATTGTTGATGAGATATCAACGTGGATAGGAAAAGCAAGAGTTTTCTTTGCCAACCTGCGTCATCTGTGGCGTCGAAAAGAGGTTCGGTTGTTGCTGAAAGGAAGAGTATATAACGCTTATGCACGTTCTGTTTTGCTCTGTGGTTAGGAAATATGGCCAGTTCACAACAAAGATGTCAACAGACTTGCTGTGTTTGACCATCGTTGTCTCCGCCAATTAGCTCACTGATCGCATGAACAATACGGCCGTTCGCCGGCAAGACTCCCAGATCACTCGGGATGTGCGATCAATTGGTGAACTACTCACGTTGCACAGCCTGCGATGGTTAGGTCACGTACTCCGTATGCCAGCTGATCGTTTACCGTACCGGGCATTATATACTGAGACCACCAACAGTTGGGTGAAACCACGTGGTGGTCAAGCAACAACTTGGTCACGAAATATGAAAACCGTGATTGCTCCACTGAATAAAGTGAGCAGTTGTCGCCTGCCTGGATGGGGTCCTCGTGATCATTCAAACTGCTGGTTAGAGACGCCATCCTAGATGGTGGTGTGTCGCAGTCAATGGCGTACCTGCATCCACACCAATTCTAGTTTTTCCGCCTAGTCTTTCTTTTATTATTAACTTCCAACCTTCTTAGTAACGTTTTCTTCTAGGATATTCCACGTCACTGTTGAGGTGAGCAGCAGCCCGAGCCACAGTACCTTTTGGTCAGGTACATGGCTACTATGATGACGATGGCATATAAGCTGGAAACTTAGGCTCAGCATAGCGTGCGCCGCCGTTAAATGTGTTCGAAAACGATGAACAAATAATCGAAAGCTCTAAGGAAACCACAGGTGCCTGAGATATCAGCACGGGACGCAAAACTGAATGTGTACTGATCAAAGTGAACAAACCAATTCATGTAATATCATGTACACAACCGCAAATAACGGTTAGGAGAGCTTCGTCTTAGCTGAAGGGCAATGCGGCTGGAAATGTAAAAGTGACATGTTAACACCGGTCATATGAACGGAAGAATGAACAAAGTCAATATAAGGACTGCACACTTCGGAGAATGTCACCGTGAAAAAGCGATCCTTCGATATACGTTAGGACAGCTACGGACCGGACATCCCTGACCTAGTTCGCCTCATTCACGTCTACCTGAAGCAGCAGTTCAGTTGTATGACGGAATAATTGTTGAATCAATGGTAGTAAAGGAGATCCAGCATCCGTATTTCGTCTCCGGCATGGGCAACAAAGGTCACGTTTTCTGTCGTCTTAGTTGGATTCGCGTCAATACAGTACACGTGCAATAGTGTTAGCATCTCATGGTGTTATCCACTGTTCCGTTTCAGTTAACCATGCCGTTTTATAGAAAGTGAACAGTACACAGAAGTGGCCACGACGAAAGCATACGGTCACCTCGGATTGTTTGGTACAGTCTAACAGAAGGGCTGACCTAACATTAGCCAATTGCGCAGATGCAGGTACACTGAAAGTTCGGTCGATATTTGCGGGCACTTACCGGTAGTCTGAGTGTTCTGTTGCGTAACCAAGATTAAGGTTACATACATCTCACTTTGTATTAGCCCTGTCCTCATCATGCCAACGAATGGGACTGACCGGCATGGAAAGGAGGAAGATTTTAGCGCATTCATAGATGCACGAGGAACTAGCAGGATTACAGTTATCAACATGTGCAACTAAACGTTATTTGTCGAGACGAACAGACATTGTGAGTGCGAACTGAAATCAACTAAGGCAAACGACGAGTGTTACGATTGGCTTCCAATATAACAAGAACTACAGAACTCAGATCGGCACGACGGATACCAAGTAAAGCTCCACAGTTGAACTATTAGAAAATGAGTAGAACTATTTCGCTGAAGCGACAGCATTTCCTAATATCAGCTGACAATTAAGTCACTTGAACTCAATGATGGTATTTTATTTGTCTCAATAATTTGGGGAAAAAATAACCTGGAGAAGACTAGTGCAGGAGGGTATTGCTAGCAGGATATGCTGCAAGAAGTGTAATTCAGCCGACTCACTGACGACAGACTTTCATGATCGTATGGAGATCAATGACGGATCTCCGAGCAGGTGAACTGACCAAAGAAGAAACGGTAATGAAGACGCCGAGTCCTCTGTCTAAATAGTGGGACACTTACTGTGGTCTTTTATCTCTTCAAAGTGATGAAAGGCCGTAATTTCCCATCAACGCCTCGATTTGCACGTCATATATCACGCAAGCAACTTGTACCAGAGAGCAAAGAACTGGAATTACGATCTGCATACCTTATCGTAATCCCACGTATACAAAGATACTAACGTGTACGGGTCGGCGACCGAATTGGTGACCGTTTTGAAGTTAGCGTGAAGTTTGAATTCTAATGTACTAATACCCGATAAACCGAAGCATATCCTCTTGCAAAACCACGGCACATACGGGGGTTGTATGATTTTTTTTTCTATTGTACTTCCATAAAGACTTTTCACATCAAATTAAAGTTTGTTTGCATGTTGCCAAAACCAATTGCTGTCCATTTGATAATAAGAGAGAAGTCGACAAAAGATGGATTAGCGATATGCTTTGTTCTCCGAGTGTACATCATAATGACGCTTGCTGATGGCTGGTTTATACGCGAAATGGGCGGTGCAAGGTTACTGAACATTAGACGATAGTTATCGCGTAAAAGCCCATTGTACATTATCGTTAAACTAACGCCCTGACAACACACTGACCACATATGACCTAGTCTTTTGAATGGGAGCTGAAATATTAACCGGAAGAATGAAAATGGCACTTAGCTACATATAGAACCTACGACTACGGTACTATCGTATGTATTGATCAAACGTGGGACATCGAACATCTGCAATAAGTACACGAACAACTTCGTTTGGATAAGAACTAAAAAAAGCAATAGCAATAATGATGGTGAGAGCAGAAAAGTGACAGAAATACAGACCGTTGTGTTTGCTTTCAACCAAGTACAAGGGGGCGGAGATTGGGGCTTAAATTACAGCATGCGTATTTGCTCGCAGGAACAAGCTCAAAAAGCAAGATAAAAGCGAGAAGAAAACCGGCTGAGAAAAGGGAAATGTTGGAGAAAGTTCCGTTATCCATTATTAACAATGGTCTGCAGCGGCGTGAAAAAGAAACGATTAGGGATACAGTGGACAAATCAATCGACCATGTAAACTGAGTGGAATAATCCATACGCATCAAAAAACGACAAATGTATGTGGTTTAACGAGTTCAGGTCAATTTAGATAAGTACCACAATCATCCCTGCAAAGGTGATGACAAGATTGGTAGGGAAGGCGTTGGACAAGAATTGTCCCGACTATACACAAGAAGATAGTGGCACGTGATTACTGATAGCGGTCCGATCGGCATATGGAATTGTGTGCAAATGAGATGCACAAACGGGACAAAATGCAGAATTTGAAGCTGTGCACAGCAAAAAAAAGCTTAAATTATTGAACGACAACTTGCATGAATCTTGACGAGGCACATACAACGGCATCTAGGCTGGGAAGCTGAACGGCGGTTGAACTAGTGTACGAATTAGAAAAGGAAATGATTACGGATAAAGAACGACAGCCAATGAAGTCAAATCGGGACCCTACAGGAAGATCACGAGTGTTCAACACGCGCTGTGCAAATCAGAGATAGTTCGTGAAAGCGAAATACGCCATGAAAGTGAAAGACGAATGACAAGGTAAACATGGGAAAGTAAGAGCACAGTAAGAAAGTGAGGAAGAGAGGGAGTTTGGCTGGTCCACAGGCAGTCTGTTGTTGTCCAAAAAACTATCAGATGGTGACATGGTGCTGACACCCTCAAAGAATGGACACGATGACAAAAACGGATAAACAGATCAGGAACCTGAGAGTGGCATCGATAAGAACAAAAAGAGACACGTGACCGGGTGACGCGAATATTGACGCAGAAGCGTAATCACCTTAGAACTCAAGACTGGAAAACACAGCACTTGATGTAGGAACTGCCAGAATACAGGTTGGTTACAGGATGGGCGTGCTTACTGGGTTCCAGCAGACGATGGATGATAACCAGTAAAATGCTAGGCAACAGGTAACGGCGCACCAAGGAGAAAACGGACGGCAGCCGATTCGGTTTCAGGTTACTGGTGCGGACAAACCTATGTCTCGGGGAATTGTTGAAGTCAAAAGTCACTTGAAACGAGATCGGAAGCGGGAACGTCTGGAACGTCCAAGACATCCGCAACAACTGCTAAGCATGAAAAGACCGACAGAACAATAAAAAACTGCGTGACTACCGCAGCTTATCACTTTGGATAAACAGTGTAGAAGGTTGAGGTTCTTGAAATTCAATATGGCTACATTGTCAAACGGATGAAAACAAGTTTCCAATGATGATATAAAACAACTACAAACAAATGTCATCTTAAAACCATAGGGAAAACGATGGCGTCTCACAAACGACCCTAGGGTTTCAGAAAGAAATATAATCATTTAAATTGACTGTTACGCTTAAGAAACTAGTTAGGCTGATGACTGGTAAACATGAAGGCCATATGAAGACATACCATACAAACTATTAGATCATTTCTAACGTTGGTTAGAACCAACCAAATTACGGAATGAACAATTCACGAGAATTACATTGCAACAGTAGAGTCAAACGGAGCAATGTTAAGGCTGTGGGCAAAGGTTAAATTAATGCGAGAGTGTAGACACGAACCCGGGTTGACTTATTCCATCATCCTGATCACCAACCACATTCACAGCAGCAGTATCCGGATTTACGGTAGAAGTAAGACCAAAGTCTCGTCCTGTGCTTCCATCGGGACCAGAGTAGTGTTGGCCAACCAGTGGTCGAGAATTGGTGGTGACATTAGCGATGCCAAAAGAAGGTGGACCAACAGAAGCCACAGGCAAGCCGCCAGCAGGGTTAGCATCATCTAACAGAACTTCGTTCGTATTACCACCACGCCCGGCATAAAGACCCGAATGGACCAGACCGGGATTTGCTGTCTGGTAAACAGAAGACGAAGAAGTTGGAGCGAACTTGTCAGAATATTACATAACACATTTAATTTCGTTCTTAATACTGCTGTGGTAGACAAACACAAAAAAAATTAGCAATAGGTTTCAATCCCAATACCATTGACAGCAATGATGTTCCTGTCACGACTGCAAGTAGTTTCATAAGGGGCACAATCATCGACTGAAACATAGATTAGCAACTTGTATATAAGTCAACAATTTTTTAAAACATAGAACAAGAAATAACGCTGCAAATTACTAACTAGGTAACTTGGCCATAGCACGATGGCTTCCAATTTCCGCTACTGAACGATTAAAAATAAGGAAAACCTGAGTGCAACGGGACTTTAATGGGGTTGACAAAAAACGATCTCTTCAGACCATAACATCAATGTCAATCAGGACACGGAGTGTGTCCAGTTTTAAAAAAGAGAGCCAAGCTGAATGATGAGTTTCTAAACCACACCTGTTCAGTGTAAGGAGGGTATTCTGTAACTTTGTAGTGATGTGAATTGGTGGGAGGAGCGTTTTCGTCAGCGCCAAATCCACCAGCCGTGTTGTTCTGACCGGATGAGTTCCAAAATTGTCCGACCGCACCACCAAGAGGTCCAAGGAGAGGAGTATCTGTAGGTCCCATTCCTACACCACCATCGTTGGCATTTGCGACCACCTGGTTTTCTCCCGTATGGTGGGGGGAAGTGAGTCCTAGGGCACCTTGAGGATTTGTGCTGGCACCAACAACTTGTGGTCCACTGCTGATAGGAGCAGGTTGGTTACCCGCCGATGTATGCTGACCAGAAGAAGTCTGTAAGATGAGATAGAAAAGTGGCATGAATTAAAAGACGGGAGCACGTCAGGAAGTATACATAAACGTAGTAGCGACAGTTGGAAAAAATAAACAAAGTACAGTCATCATTTTAGGAGCGTACGCTCGCAGTTAGTAGAGTAATCGACTGAGGAATGTAGAGTTATGATCCAACAAGTGAGTCTGTCGAGCATACAAAAGAAGTATTATGCAGTCACACCCGTCCAATTAGTTGGATCATGTGTCTAGTTTATATCAACAAAGAAAAATCCCACATCGAAAGGATGACAAAACAGATGAGGATCAGCATAGTACGGAAGTGTAAAAAGTTTGACGAGTGTCTTTAGACGCGTCGAAGCTTGACTTCCAAGCACGCAACCCCTTAAAAATGTCGTGAAGAAGCCGTCTTACGATACTGTTTTACGTCTCGTTTATAACCCGAATGCCGAATTGCAGTGTGATCACGTTTGCGTTGATTAATTTAGTTCAGGCGTCTTTGGCAACGAGGTTCTTCTCCTCCTCCTCCCCACTCATAAATTAGGATTCATTCTCCTCATGGTTAGATGGCAGTTAAAAAAGCAGTATCAATCACTGATGTGCTACCGACAATGATTATATGAGACCGTAAAAGCGACCTGTAACAAAGGCTGAAACTACTTGATAGAAGTACTCGACCAACTTACCTTGGTACCAGGAAGTGGACGATGGCACCAATCGAACTCCCAATCACATTCCCAACCTTTTCGTTGCATTAAATCAGTGAAGATAAGTCGCAAGTATTCATAATTTGGCTCCTCAAAGAAGTCCAAACTTCGGACATAGCGAAGGTAAGTGGCCATTTCTGCGGGAGGGGGGAGGGGGGAGGCGGGGAAACAAACAGATCCGAGCAGTGATCGCAGTAATACTCAACAGTTTATGAGTAATAAGTTACACACGGACCAACTTACATAAGAATGAAACATTAAGCCACGAATCTAACAACTAGTAGACACAATACGCTGATCGGTTTTAGATATAAACAAACATTTAGTTTGGAAATGCGACATGCCCACATGGAAATTATGCAGTCGAGGTTCACGTGAAACAGAAATATAAAAACCCAGTTGCAGTTGAAACTTCAGTAACCAGTGGCAAATAAAAAAAACTGATTATGTTAAAAACCGATGGTCGCGCATGAAGAAAATACTCTAAGTATCAAAGGAACGCCTTTGTAAGAAGAGTTAAACGATTTGAAGTACTAAATGGAAAATAACGATTATTAAATTGAAGCTGAGAGTTAAAACAGGGGAATGTTGGAAATTATCAATATTAATAAGTTATTCTGGTGGTATGGGGTCAAAATGAGAAGTCAGTGTAATAAGGGCAGTGTTACTAGGGGAAGAGAATACGCCATCGAACCCACTGTAAGACTGACATTTTGTAAAAGCGTCTTTGGTGTTCGTTGTAATTGAAATATGTTTTCAAATTATACGCAGTTCAGTATTCAGTGTGATATGATAGAACAGGATAACGTGTTGTATGTAGTTCACCTTCGCAGTATATATGGAAACCTACTAAGAGGCCAACATATTTTCAACACCTCACTAGCTGCATATACATAAGATGCGATATCCACGGCACATATACATGTGCTAACAGTAAAATTTCAAAAACATGGGACCTCTTCATTTCCGTATGCTCACAGTAGACATTTTATTATTAATGTAAGTTAGCGCTGGGGATTGGCCTGAAAGTGGAGAGACGGAAGAACACATCAATCCGTTTATCAATACATTGATACTGATACCCCTTACATCGAAGATTGAGAAAGATCACGAAAATAAACTCAATGAAGGAGCTTTGGCAGATGTGGACAGCTCAATAAACGACCCGGCTGAGCGCAATTTCAATGAACTGAAACATCGACCACTAGAAAGGTTTGGAAATGTATTGGAGAGACGATCATCAAGCGGAAAGCACGTGACGACTATGTGATGATAACAATAGGGTAAAATGAGAAGAAAAACCTTTAGGACGCATTGGTTTTTCATTTGCAAGTCACAGTAGAAATACTCGCACAGCTGGAATACAGACAAGATCATCGATTCCCAAACGTTATCTGTCTTGCCATTGAGCAAAAATGTCTGGTTTCCAAAGCTGATCGCTGCAAGAGTGAGTATTGTATGTGGACACCACCCGCATCTGTCGTGGGTAGGTTTGATCTTGTAATCTTCACTAGATACCCGTGACTACTTACATTTAGTGTTGGATAACAAGGTTATGAAGAATGTTGGCCGATTTGTGTACTTGGCAAGTTGTATCATCAGCGGGGAGTGGAATATAAACTCGTATCTTTAAGGCTAGGGTAGTGCTCGCTAATCTATGACGACAGACAGATCAATATGAAGCTTAAGGGTCGTGCACATAAAAAGACTGTGAGGGCTGTGTTACTTTACTTGGCCGCTTAGAGTATAATACGTGAACCGTCTTCAAATGTTTGATCATCGATGCCTGCGTTCGATCGCTTGCATCGGGTGGCATCAACGAGCAAGCAACGAAGAAGTTGAGAAACGGCAATTTGGTAATGATTGACAGGCGAGACCATTTGTTCACTTATTAAGTCTACACAGACTTAGATGGTTCACTTCGTTTTGGCCCCGTTCTCGTTCTTGTTTACGGCTTGTTCTGTCTTAATGGCTGTATGGCAGCCAAATATCAGCAAAAATCACTTAGATATTGTTGTCTGTGATGATGAGGAAGAAAGTGTAGAGACTATGGTGTTCACTGCACAAGTTAAGACAGAGGCATTGCATATTAAGCCTCATTCTTTACCATTTTTATCCTAAAAACAGAGCTTTTTCATTTTTCACAGTTAGCAATCAATAACAACCGTTGGTTGTTGTCGAGGGGCCGGCGGTGATCAGTAGTGGCAAGCATCGACCGTTGAAAAGGATACAGAAAGTGACAATGCGAAGACTGTTCAGATTAGTACCTGAGGCGATTGATAACGGTCGGAGACAATCGACCACATGCGGATCAAACTTCACTAGTAATGCGTACGACAAATATCAGTAAATGACCAGAATTGGTGGAGATCAAAAAGCTCAACAAACGTTTTCAATCGAGATCAAACCCGATTCAATTTTTTCCCCCGAAATGGATGACAGTACGGCATTGTCAAAGTGGAAGACAATGACAAACACTCCCAATCCTCCATGTAATAAGGCAGACAGTAGGCCAATAGCCGAACCGTATTCAAAAAGAATAAAATAAATTATGAACCAAAGACTCCAGGGCTGCAGAATACGAACAAATTTAGAAAAATGAAGATTGGAAATCTATCGAGCAAAAAAAAGCAATGAATACGTTGTAGATGGACAGTAGAATAACAGTATTATAATCGACACGTACGTAAGCATTCAACATAGAGAAATATAATCTGAAACGAATACTAAGACTTCGCAAGGCGATAGGATATACGAAAAACAATTGCAGCATGAATAGAGGGGTCATCATCCACTTACGAATACCACAACCGGCATCCCGTGTAATGACGAGCAACCCGGATAGTGAAGGTCAGTATGGGGAATGCACACACGCTGATGAATGTCTCACTACTGGACTAGTTTTATATACGCAGGTTAAAGTAGTGATGCACATACACACGCAAATGCGTGCACATATGGAGACACACGATGCGCGATGCGTACGCATCATGACTGTGAATGTGCAGCGGCTGCAGCGTGTGCGCCAATCGATGAGATTAGACCACGATCGTGTGTTTTGTTAGCCGCCAAGCCAGATTTATTCGGCGGATCAACTAACCTGGATAGCCCTGACAAAGCACATCGATTGGCGTGGCTCGTTTGGTGTCACCAATCTTCTGGTACCGGTCACGCAGATTTTCCGCCTTCAACCCTTGCCAGGGGAGGCTACCTCGGAGAAAATAGAGGAACATGTGTCCGAGAGCCTCGAGATCATCACGCCTTGACTGTTCTGTGAACAGAAAATGGAAAGTGATGAGGCTGATGGCTAAAAGTGTTAACTGAAATGATAATAATTATACGTTGGAATATGTTCGTATACGAATCGTTAACGACGTCAGCAATCTCCAGCGGATTGTCTACAAGAACAAGACATGCAAAGCTGATCCGATCTGGAGGTGGTAATTTATATCTTAACGTCACAAAATGCCCCTATCTCATCGTAAATATGCTGAAACAAAAACAAGATAATCTGCAATAATTCAGTTTTAACAATTAGAACCTATCTAGCTTTGAAATTATCAAGCACCTTCACATCAATAACATGAGCCGTTTCATCAATCGGATAAGAAGGTCATTCAGAAATGTTATTCACAGTGTTCCGTATAATGTCGTGCCTCACATGATCAGCACGCAGCAAAGGGATCTCTTCTTCAAGAATCATAGATAACTCAAGTGAACCTAAAGGATTGTCCATGATGAAACAGAAAAGAGAAAACTGACACAAGACACTTGAAAAATGTCATTTTTAAGGTAGATATCCATAAATTCTCACCTAGTCTACATACTGACCTTGTGAGGCGGAAGCAACAGAGAGTTTTCCAAGAACTTGCCTGCTAGAGGCAGGCCGTTTCTCCATCATACTGTCTATTGAGCCACGTGAATTGGTTATTGTCAAGCTACGCAAACCCAGATAAGAGCGTTCCACATAATAAGATGAACCAGCAACCGTGCGACTGGGAGCCAGCACCAATATTACTGGCTTACATGAAGCAGTAAACAGCGCGTCAAACAAACGAATCTACAGCGAAATGTGAAACCCAAATGGCCCAGTTTTTCTAAAATGACCAGAGATTTTGTGCAAAAGAAACGAGACGGAGTGGCAGCAAAATGTTTTAAGATGAATAACTGAAATTCCTAGTGAACGAACAGAAACTTAGCCGGGCAAAAGCAACGCCATCCATCACAATCAAGGCACGATGCGGCGCCCGTTTAAATAGAGTCGAAATCGACAAAAGGGAATATGATACTCAAGGGATAATGAACGCACCTTTACCCAGATGTGTATTAATACTCATATACCGCGCAGTTCCCGTAAGGCTTTTGTGTTCACGGTATCGAATATGTTTGCCGGTTTCTGGATCGATATACTCCTTGGCCAGTCCAAAATCGATTATGTAAATAGTCCGGTGCCGATTGTAGTACTGGCGACCGATTAAGAAATTTTCCGGTTTCACATCACGATAAATTAAATGTTTCGAATGCACGTACTCAAAACGACGTAACTGTGTAACAGGAGCAAAAAGCAAGGAAGAAAATGCACTCGAAATTGTCAACCGACTCTAGGAAATTGCAATACAAAAGACGTTTAAATTTAGCTGTCGTATAAAATATATGAGTTCCAACGAAAAAGTACAGCAGCATGGATAAATGACTGCCTGCCTAATAACGGACTGTATCTAGGGCACCACTTCCAGATTAAAACTAAAATGACGGCCCCATCCAAAAGACTGACAGCAGACATATACCTTCACTGAGAAACGGCGTGAGAACAGGAAGTAACGAAGAAAAATACACGTTAATGGGCTCATTAGAATGATGCGGGGGGCTCTCTCGAACTGTTCGACACGCTTTGTTTTGACAATACCTATTTACCATCACTCAGAAGTACACGGGAGTGAACCTATAGTAACATACATTTTAGATAATGTTGCAGGTACTTCGGCACCGCAATCACGGGGACTTTATCTGCTCAGGGTAGCATGTACATGCAAGAGAGTCATCGCTGAGCAATCAATAATGCATCCGTAAAATCGATGACTGAAGGACACTCAGCGAAAGATAGGGAGAACAAAACATTTCACAAATACACCTTCTTGAACAAAAGATATTCAACAAAGCGGTCTTTCCAACTGGATACTTTAAGCATACACATTTTAACGAGAACACCTGGTACACAACCGAACCATCAGGTTACACATATTCGCTGCAGTAGCGAATAAACATGAGTCGAGTGGAAAACACTATGCTAGTTGATTCGCTTTCAACAAATGCAGGAAGTATTTCTGTCCTTATTGGAAAGTAAGGTAACAATTGATTTGGGAAACGTCCGTGGACAACAAAATACTTATTGTAGTCGAGAAAAACTGAACCTTATCAGTATGTGGAAATTGTTTTAAATCATCATCATCATCATAACAGTCATTAGGCTGACCAGAAGGTTTTGTGGATCGGGCTGCTGCTCACCTCAACAGTGACGTGGAATATCATAGAAGAAAACGTTACTAAGAAGGTTGAAGACTGAGCGGAAGAACTAGAAATGTTATGGATGCAAGTATGCCATTGACTGTGAAACATCGCCATCTCGGATAGCGTCTCTAACCGGCAGTTTGAGTGATCACGAGGAACCCATCCAGGCAGGCGACAACTGCTCACTTTATTCAGTGGAGCAATCACGGTTTTCATATTTCGTGACCAAGTTGTTGCTTGACCACCACGTGGTTTCACCCAACTGTTGGTGGTCTCAGTATATAATGCCCGGTACGGTAAACGATCAGCTGGCATACGGAGTACGTGACCTAACCATCGCAGGCTGTGCAACGTGAGTAGTTGACCGATCGATCGCTCACCCCGAGCGTTCCGGAATACGCGCCGGCGAACTGCCGCATTGTTCATGCGATCAGTCCACTTAATGTGGGCTATTTGGCGGAGACAACGAGAGTTTTAAACCACTGGATAAATTTCCATTCTTCAGTCAAAACAGCAAACCGGTGTCTTAGCGACATGATTTTAGATCTACACGTGACCGTCTGCCACACTACCAAAACCCAGCCAGGTGGTCTGACACGAGCATCGGGACCATCATGCAAAAGTGTATGTGTATCGGGTCCAATAAACGTATAACGAAAGTTCAAGGTCTGCAGTATCCGCTAGTATTAGTCAGAAGGTTATCCGTGTTTATAATTGCGTTTCAATTTTGGTCATGACGACAATATGAAAATGTCATGGGCAGTGACTTGCCAAGTGACCTTTTACCAGATGACAAACAGACTTTAAAAGACCTAAACAAATAACCTCCAGTTTCACTTGTGCAAGTGTCGCAAACTGTGATTGGTAACAGAACGTTAGTACGAGATAAAAAGACTCATCACAAACATTTACATAAAATTGGGGAAAACACGAGCGTCTGCATCTATCCCAGGCGACAATAAGCTGCAAGTATGTGAGGAGGGTTACGGAAAAAATACTCCACTTTTAGTGAAAACGGACTGGAAGCAATTCGTTCGCTTGACTAACTTGAATAAGACAATGAGAAGACGTAAATCGTGTGATGTTCTCCAAAGTAACATTTCGTACATTCTGATCACACGTGGACATGTAACTAATTTTAAACATTAAGATAGAGTTTCGTGGGGCAAAAGTCATGGCTTAAGGACATGAAATACTAGTCTGATCTACATAATCTAAATTTGTAACTTAAATTATGCGCGCACAGTTATGAATCGAACATGGATAGCCCAGAACAAAATCAAAGAGAAGCCTGATACAAAGTATCTTCCATTTTACTGGTTTCATCTTCGTAAAACGGACAATCGATTCAAATATGAACTGAATACCGTTTACAAACCTAAAATCTTGAGACTCCATGTTTGGTCTGGATAAACATAAAATTCATCGGCTTCACTCAAATTTAAAAACTACATATTGAGTGTGCATGGTCTATGTATGCAAATCATATCACCCGCCTCTGGTGTACGTGCAACTGAAAGTTTCGTGTAACGTCACGGGTGTAAATCAATGGATCACTGAATAACCAGTATTTGGTAACGAAAAGACGACAGTATACGTGGTTTCACTTTTGAGACCAGTGAAACAGATACCAGAAGGGGGAACTAAATCAAGCAGATCCAGAAATCATTTTTGAAAGTAACCACTTGATGGGCATATGTGAAAGTCTGAATCGGGAGTACAGACATCAGAAGAAAACTTAAGTAGAAAACACAACGATTAACGGAAAATAAACCAATCGCAATCATAGTTCCCGGAACGCCGTTCCACTGTCCTACCGAAGACTTGGGTTTCCAAGACGAGAGAGTATGTATACGGGGCAAATTCAAACTAGATATAATGTGACCTGATCAAGGGCGTAACTAATAAAAAACAGTCAAACAAGTAGGTACAAAATAGTCGACAGCTACCACACAACGGTGGCTATTGTCAACAGCTCATATGTAGCGTGAACAGAATTGTTCGAATTTGTGGTTGTCTAATAATAATCGACGTTATCGGTAACGCAGGCGGAACGATGATGAGTATAGGTTTGTATATTCCAGTCATCTTTCATCACCTACGGAATCGCGAATATATTCCGTTACCAATTAGGGGCAAGGGTTACAAAGTGTGCATGCACTCCATTTTCGGAGATGGACTGTCAATTTGTTGTGGCGTAGAGTAGGGACAGCACACATCAGCTTTCCGTTTTCGAGCAAAAGTACCATCGTCAACAAGCCTGTACCTGGCAAGCTGATTATATGGGCAACGTCACAGTCGATTTTCACCGAAAATGTTCGAGATTGATACTCCTGGTAAAAAGCAAAATCCACGCCAGATAAACCATTAACTATGGATGGCAATGGAACATAGTACGATGTAACCGATAATGAGTCAAACGAAGAAAATTTTCAACCGGTGAATCATTAGATGACTGCTGTCATGTGCCATGCATAGCCACATGTGGGTCAGATACAGTCAGCCTTATCAAACCTAGATACAAGCAATCAAATTTACTGGAACTCGCACTCAATCACGAAATCGGTGGACGGGCCATTCTTACTAGAGTTACCGCGAACAGTTGAAAGAAATAGCAGGGTTGTCAAGTACGCTATGAGAACGTTTTCCGCTATGTTCAGTAACGTTTGGAGACGTCGCAGGCCATGTAGAGCTCTTAAGCATGACAGTGTATCAGTTACTGTGAGATAGTTGATTCCTTGGAGGAGTTTTTCAATTATTTTTCTCCTATTTTTTTTGTTTCTCATGTAACGGTCAGGAACAACAGCAGTTTCAGCCACAATGTCAGTGGAAAGAGCTAGGGGTTGGAAATGTATATATACACCCCTAAGGATACCGGCCACTAGGAATGATTTTGACTCTAGCAGGTGACAAAACGATTGCATGTGAGCTGAATGCTATCGGACTATCACAGTTCAGACAAAACAACTATCTGACTGTTAGACAAGATCTCACATAAGAAGCTAGCACAAGTTAACTTGAGTGCTAAGTCATGATTGAGCAATTCTCACCACAAACAATCTGAACTAGAATCGATTTCGCCCTGAATCAAAAATACGCGAATAACTAACCAACATAGTACGAATTAAGTCTGCTCTTTGATGTTGTGTCTGGGCTTCTGAGTGCAGAATCAGTGTACGAAACAAACCTGACAACGGAAAACCATAATGTGTACCTTTAGGTTAACGAAGACGACAATCGAATTTAGACAAAGTGCTTGGGGGAATCATGATTCGAATCCGAAATGTTCGCGATCGCTTAGTAGCAATGACTTCTACTCGCGGGTTCGCAAAGTGTAAAACTGACACATCTGTTCACAATCGTAAGTGCTTCTCGACGGTGAAAGTATTCCCGTAAGTCGCCATCGAGGCCTGCGTGTGGCCAAGTTGTGCGGATGAACGTCAGTACCAGCCCCAAAATTGGGTCGTTTGGTCGCTTTCTTGATCATCTCTGCTGTCACTGGAAGTGATTGGACAGCCTCGCTGAGGATGAGGTGTAGATCAGGTTCAATTTTGACAACCGTGATTTTTATATCGTTCGGTGCTTGTGATCCGATTCGTCGGGATAAAGCGTCAGCTTGACCAAAGCTGGTTGTGGAAGGGTACTGTGTCGGGGAGTCGTAGGAAAGAACTGTTGCTCATCTTTGCAAGCGATTAGCCGTGTAAGCCGAGATTCCCTTCTTTGAGTCAAACACTGCAAGCAACGGTTTGTGATCCATCAACAACGAAAAATGTCACCCGTACAACATTTTGTGAAACTTTCTCACTGCGAAGATTATTGTCAGGGCTTCCTTCTCGATCTGGCTTTAGTTTCGCTCAGAGGGTGTAAGCGACCTTGCTACATGCACGATTGCCTTTTCCTTTCCATCTGGAAAACCTGTGTAATATCACAGCACCTATTCCATGGTTGGATGCATCTGCGGCCACGATAAGTTGTAACGTCGGATCGTAGTGCGTAAGCAGCAGACCTTAAGTCAACAGGTCTTTGACGCGACCAAAGAATTGCTGACATTTTTTTGACCACTCCCACTTGACATCCTTAACGAGCAAACAGTTCAGTGGTGTTCATATTCGATGAAGTTCTGGGAGGAAGGAACTGTAGTGGTTGACCAACCCCAGGAAAGACCGTAGAGTTGACAAATCCGTTGGAGGTGACATCTACTTATGGCTGCTACGTTGGCTGGGTCAGATCGTCGGCCATCTTGGTCCACAATGAATCCAAGGTATTTGATACTGGATGTTCCAGAGCTGTATTTGTCGGCGCGAAGTCGGGAGCCATGTTCACTCAGACGAGTAAGAGTTTGGTCCAGCTTCTGCCCCAGATCCTTTGCACTGTGACACACGACCATAATGTCGTCTAGGTAGGCAGTCGCACTGGGAATACCTATGAGCATTGTATCCATTACTTGTTGGAAAATGGTTGGCGCCGTCTTTACACCGGATGACAGGCAGTTGTATCGATGATGTCCTTTATGGGTGTTAATTGTTAACAATTCTTCGGAATCTTCAGAGACCGGTAATTGTGAATAAGTTTCGGCTAGGTCGAGCTTCGCGAAACATTTCCCGCCATTCAGCTTCGAGAAGAGATACTCCGGTATCGGCAGGGGATACTGATGCGTCTCGAGGGTGTCATCTGAACCTGTAGAGTAGTCTGCACAGTCGTATTGTTCCATCTGCCTTCTTGACTACAATGATAGAAGCCACTCGTGCTGAGAAGTTCACCGGTTCAATCACTCCAGCTTTCTGAAGACATTCCAGTCCTTGCTCGATAATTGCCAGCGCAGCGTAGGGTACTGGACGCTTGGGTCGAAATACCAACTTCGTTCCAAGACGAAGAGATAAGACTGCCTTCATTTTGGTGCAGCGGCCGGGTTGTTCTGTGAGCACATCCGAGTGTCTCTGCTGGAGAGCGCTTGTGAGTTAAAGGTGGACTACTGGAGTCATCGTGGGTTTCTGCTAAGCTTGAGTTTGGTTACAGATTTGGAGTAAGGGTTTGTCGAACCAATCCAATTCAAAGAGTTCAAGGACAGAATTGTGGGTCACGTAGCAGGCACCCCTGATTGACAATCCGTTAAGGAGTGCAGTGCAAGGGACTTCATCAATGATGGGCAATCGACCGGTAGTAGCGATTCGAGCAAGCTGGGTTGTCGGGCGCATTGTAGGTTTGCCAAACAGGGGTCACGTGTGATCAGAGATTAATATAAGGTCGGATGCTGTATCGAGCTGTAGTCTGACCGATTTACCGTTGATGGAGACGGATACGTACTTCTTGCGCGTCCAGTAGTCGTCGTTTCTAACTGCGAGGACGACCTGCGCTCTTGAGAATCGGGGTTTGTGTGGCTTACGGAAGTTCTGATTGAGCAGGCACTGGCGTTTTTTAAAATGACAATAATCCTATTTGTGGCCCGCCGAGAGCAGTGAGTGCAACGATGTTGTTTGATGCAACCTTGACTAGGGCATTTGAAAACACCGTGTGGACGTTTGAGTGACTGCTCTGCTCTATCACAGCGGTTTCATGCATCAGGTTCACAAGGTGCTGGCATTCGGCAGTGATATCCTGCAGGGTGATGTCGGGACATTGTTCTATCTTCGCAAAATCCGAGTTCTGAAATCTGCTTTATTTGATCACTGCAGTCCGAAAGCGAAGACCGGACATTTGAACTGATCTTCAGTCATTGTTCCAAGCTTGAACCGTTCGCATTCCCGATTGAGTGTTCCCGCGTACGTCACCTAGTCATCATCTGCTGACTTTACGAGCTTCAGGCACTGGTAGCTTACGTTGAACAGGGATGACTGGTCGCCAAAGAATCGAAAAAGCGTCTGAATGGTTTCGTCAAAGCTGAAATCCCTTGGGTATTTATACAGTGCAAAGCGATCTATGAATATTCTGGAATCAGAGAACCGGAGGACAGTTACCAAAATAACAGTTAAGGTTACTAAGCCACCAATGAACACAGCGGAATAAAGGACGAACAGGTAAAAAAACAGCGAGGGTTACCTCTCAACTGTTCACGACATTTCCGCTCAATCTGATTGGATGAAGTCGTTTTCTCGAGGAAGGAGGTGGTTTTGAACGGAAAAAAATAGACTCCTTAACAAATACATTAATGCTTTTCAAGATTGTAAAAGTTCCTGGCAGCCCGACAGTAATCCGAAGTGATCACCTCCCGTTGCGAATTTGAACACAGTAAATAGAAGACATGTTGACGAAAGTCCATTTCCCCAAAAATGGTTTATTTATCGAGATATCTTCGAAAAATAATTTGTGATTTTGAATTTTATATTTTCGTGTTATAATGTGCTAAAACATAATTTTAGTGCACGTTTCTTCCGTCCCTGATTGGCCTATTCCACTTTTAATGCATCAATTATGATAGGACTCTTCAAGGCTGTTCAGAGACTATATATATGCAGACGCTGGTCTGCTATGTTGTCTTTGGTTTGAAAGTAAATACGCTCTCTGTTGAAGGTCAAGGTCTTCTGTGTTCTTCTGGGGTTTTGGGTATCGTCACACTCTGTGCTAAGTGCCTGTGATTCGTATATTCGTGCGCAAGCCATTTCTCGTTATCGTTGACCAGCGGGTCATAACAAGACTGACGGCAGACAATTTATGTACAAGCAGAGTTCGTTGCATGTATACAAAATTCGTATTCACAAAACCAGAAATTAAAGTTCAAAACCGGTTCAGTTGATATCGAAACAGAATGAACGTCGCAACCAAATGTACGCATAGATGGATTGGCAGTACCCAATGTGATGACCTCTATGAACGGCAAAAAATACCTGTTTCAAATTGGAAACGAAACACGGAATCTTTGTTGGGTCAACTATATGTTGCGTCATCCGATACTGATTTGCGACCGACGACGTTTCTTTCGGGTGTTCGTCTTCATGTTGGTCGATGATCGACGGGGACATAACAATGGTTCAAAATCGATGCTCAGTCCCACCGAATGTGTATTAACAAATTGTAACTAGGTTACCCGGTAGTAATAAATCTGTCAAACTACTTGTTCTTAATTTAAAGACTACGTGATTTAGTCAAGAGAGACTGTTTGCATGACAAGGGATGTTGTGAATTAAGCAATTATATACAGGAAAGTTGATGTTGCAACAAAGAAAGCACATACAACGGCTAACCTCAAACGCTGGTCAACTAAGTAACACATTACCTCATTTGAACGGCAATTGTAACGACAGTTTGGATAGTTACGGATTATTCTGTATGCTAGCGATGCTGATTTTTCTTATAGGTCCTTTCAGACAGCCGTCGTCTGGATCGTCAGTGGCGCATTTCTACCACTTAGGCGAGGCTGTCGGAAAGTAAGCATTGATAGGTCCACGTACTTTTTTGGTAGACAACACACTGAGTAGATCTATCCAATCGTTTAATCATGTCCATGAGCATTCGTGATTGGAGAAATAGCATTAAGATGTTTTTTATAAGACGTCAAACAATCCAGTTTGCCTACGATCCACTTATCTAGTTTGGACACGAATATATCGATTGGGACAGGGCCGAATGAGCTCCCCATTGAAACAACATTAATTTGACGATGTCTTACCTCGAAAAATAAAGCGTACTCTGAGAGTAAACGGTAATAAACGTTTACTTGCTGGAATCGCTATCGTTCTTCACTAGAACTGACAGGATTGCAGAAGCACGGCGATTTCTTATAGTACCATATATGTAAACAAATCGAAGTCTAGGAAGACAATAATCCCAAGAGATGCGTCAATTTTTTTTCGTACCAAGGCTTACTGAAAACTATGTTTTAGATAGCACTTAGATACAGTCTCATATTGATCTCAACAAAGCGCCCACCATTCAGCCGGTTTATGTGGTGGGGAGTTAGACATAGTCAACAAGGATCGTAACCGAAAACCCGGTTTATTAACTCTGGGAGATTCAGACAAATGAAGAGGTTCACTTTCATTAAATTTGCCAACTATAAGCGTGGTGGCGTTTGTGAAATTGTTCTCGAATAACAAACGTAACTTGCTGATAGTTCATCTTTCCAGATCGACTGGATTAGTCGGTCCAAAGCCCACCACAAATCGTAAGCTGTAAGAGACAGCTGGATTCATTCAGGTAATTTAGCGTGGACGGTCTATTACTATTGCTCCTCATTCGGTCCCAGTTTAAAAGATAATCAGATACTGGTTAGCAGGCTTAGAGAACCAATATACTCCTGTTGGAAGACACCGACGATTCGGCGCAATGGTGAACGGGTATTCAGTGTATTCCGGGGCGTAACCACAATCAGACACCCATTGTGGGACATAGAAGGTGAAAATTCAACAGGTGTCAAACATTGATACTTTATGACTGATATCAGTCTCACATCACTCAGAATTGACCGTAGTCTTTACGATTCAACAGACTCATCGGTTAGTCTCTTTCGAAAAGAAGTACCGGACTCGGGTTTCACTTGTCATGGCGGGGATATGACCTAAGACCACTGTTTCATAAAGCAACCGTGGTGATCATTGATTAAACGACCCCACATAAGACACAACTGACCTATCCTGTGTAAACGCTCAGCTATAGTCACTTGTGAGTAATGCACAGATTGCCCGATAACTTCAAGAGAATGCACAGTAAATGTTTGTGGTATGGAATTCAACATGCCCAAACAGTATGCGGCAGACGCCGGTGAATATACAGCGGAATCTATCCAAACAAAGTCGAGTGGTGTTATTCTTCGGTCTGCTTTATTCACACTTGACAGTATCCAGCATACACCAAAGCCGTGCGTGCAGTTTCGCTAAATCGACCAGTCACTCTAAACTACAAAATAGCCAGCTGCTGCCGCGATCCTGTTTCTGAGGTGTTGACACGAACCGCTGGGTCATTTGTTACGGGTTTGTATTTGGGGAGAACGGCAGTTGTACGGCCTGTTGGAACTAATCCAACAGAATAATACCCAGTCTGTACTCACTATCGACAACCAATCGACAATGAAAACAAAGACTCAGCGCGTTGACCCTCGTGTATTAGTATCGACCCTGAAAAATAGAGTGTACAGAGAAAGCACGTCAAGCTAGCGAGGCACGGAGCGAGTTGTGATTTTAGCCCCGGGACGGATATTTACAAAAGATGCCTTGACTCAAACAAAGTAGGTTAAAATAACAAAAAAGTTCATCAAAAGATGTACAAGTGGATACGACTATCAAAATTATGCATTTTGTTATATCGCTACAGGTCAAGCACTCGTACTTCGTGTTTTGAGTTCTCCATGCCTTCCATTAATATTCGTCTCTCGGCTGCTTCGATGGTCTACAGTAACGGCTTGCCAATTAATGAAACATTATCTTTTTCCTGCCAGCTTGCGTATCGCAACTACGCTTATCACTCGCTGATAAGTGCTCCTTGAATTTTGGCGCTGTGTCTCTTAACACTTAAACAAACAAGTGGTGTCATTGACCGTCTTTTTTTTGAAGAATCCGAATAGTGGCTCAATCAGGTTGAAGATGGTGTTGTGATAACCAACCCGTGACACCTACAGATCGGGACAGCGCGATCACCGTTTTATTTAACCGCATCCGTGCCATAGAGTCTCAATGACTCCAGACAAGCATGCTGATCACATCCAATTCGTACGTCTCATTTGAACAAACAATCGGCACTCCACTCGGTCCAGCTGGTGTGGCGGACAGCTGATTATAGAACTGTCCCCTGTAAAATCGGTAGAACAGATATTCTGTTGAATTATAATCAGAGTGAAAATGTAACAGCTTACTCGACCGATCCAGCGACGCATGGACTAATTCAGGGAGTATACCATGCGGACAGCAAATTTCGAGGTAGACACTGTGTTTCCTGGGAACATTCTGTCAGGGCACCTCTTTCTCTTAGTGGAAGTGTACCCAGACTTGTACAGCCTTTTCTCAACTCCAAGACTACACATCGGTGCCCACGTTGGACTCACGCTCTATCGCAGGTAAGTGCATTGTTCGACTATTTCGACTGTCGTACGCATCGCATCCAGTCGCATTTTTCTTTACCTCCCATTTCACCGGGGGGGCCGATACGTACAGCACCTTACATTCCACGGACCTATCTCAGATTGACACTTAAGATGATCCCAGTTGAAGTTCTCGATTCAACAATTTGATCTTGACAAAAAGGAAACAATTTTCCTGAGAGAATCCTACGCGGACTGCTGACATCAAAAGTCGGGCTCGTCTCGACAGTAGGTGAGTACCTAGTGCAGAGCAGTAAATAGAATTAGCAATCTCATCCAAATAAACTGTGCGCACAAACAGATTCAACTGTAAGCCACAATCTCCTTTGATAAATTTTTTTTTCTTAGATCATACATCGATAATCGCCCTTATTAAGGCCGACACGTTGACAATCAGATTGCCTCTTGTTTAAAGAGTACCTTTCTAATCCGTTCTTCTGTATGCCGGAACAGCAGTGATGTATACTCATAAGTTCGTACCAAGCACTCCTACGCCATCAGTAGTAAGTGCTTGGCTGACTGCCCTTCTCTGAAACATAACATAGTGGAACTGGAAAAAACCGAACTCTCGATCAACATATCCCTCCAGCTTCAAAACAATACACAAGCCCGAGTACCACGACAATAGTAACAGAAAACGTCCGTGTGAATCGGATTTCACATTCACACTCAGGTTACTGAGCATGATTATATATGTATACATATATACCTATGTCACAGGCAGATTGCTATGTTGCCGAACGGTCAGCACCACGATCTCACAACTGGTACTGACTGCTAGCGAGGAGGTGAACGCTGTCAGAGACTATATACATTTCCGGTCGTTTCAGTCTGGCATTCCAGGTCATCGTAGTAATAAATCCCTTCGAGGGAAGAAAATGTTTCATCATTTTTCGACGATTTCCAGTACTTGGTTTCTTGTATGTATATATATAGTGTCGTATACTTAGTGCTTGTTCCCCCTTTTGGAATTAAAACGAATTTTCGGGAAAATAAGTGGATATAGAGAGGTCAGCCAATCAAACTACAAGTTGAAACAACGCGATTACCATCAAAAGAAAGGCACACCCAGTAGGCAACAACAACGCATAATTGAACCATTATTGTTACTTAACAAACATATCAATACATTGCGGCTTATCTTTTCTTTCGCTTATTTAAATTTCTTCCACTAACACGCAACTTTGAAAGGTGAGAAGAACTATAATTCTTGTCGCGTTCCGCAACAATTGTTAGTACATCTCTAATCGGTCCACCATGGTCTCATGCTTCTAGGTGAATAAAGCCTAGCTCATCGACGTTATCTCGTCGATCGTATCTCATCCTGAGTTTTATAACATGCAGCTTCGTTTGTTGAATAGTGCAGTGCGATATATTCGACCGACTAAAGGCAGTGTCTAGTGCCAGGAAGAGGGCGGACCAGAAAGCGACTATTGGGAACAGTGGCGGAACGGTCACCACAACGCAATATGACAATTACTGCTGCCCCCAACTGTGTTAGATACACGTCAGCCATGCAACAGATGTTACGAGTTCTCGTGTCGTACGTGCTTAACAATAAACCTGTACGAAGATTTCACACAATAAGCCAACTTCGCAGCCTAGCGTCTTTTCCGGTCAGAACACTCATGTGTCCAACTTAACCGCTTCCTAACCCTTTCGTTGCTTACCCGGATCAGGAATCAGAAAAGCAGACATCGATGATCAGAATACTCGTAAGCCGTCCACGTCTTCTCGAGCGCTAAGTCCCTAGCCATAAAGATAACTTATAACCCAAAGTCGTATTATATACGCAACATCTAACTCCAGAGAAGCCTGTATCACCAAAATGTCCTAGATTTGCGAATACTGAAGTAGTCTCCATACACAAACTTTTACTTCATTCCCATACCTCCGCAGCTGCCGATACAACTTCTCAAGTACGCGAACCGGTCAACAATCTCCATAGCCCTATTACCCAACATTAATCTGCTAATCACGGGAGTCTCGCCAGAGAAACACTTTAAGCTGCCCCATGCATTCCGAAAGGGTTTGGCCAGAGCGCGGAACAGCGTATAGCATCGTCCTTACCACTTGGAAAATTGTCAAGAGAAACCTCTTGTTGTCAGCAACAATCAAATAGTCGGTAGGAGGTCCACACCGACACTGTGTGCCGCAGACAATCCTACACTATTCGCCTGTGACGAAATTAAACGAAATTAGGTGAAATTGGACAACCTTGACTAATGTCGCTCTGTGTGTGAAATTGTCAGACGGTTAACCGCAAACCCGAATCTGAACTGAAATATGAGAACAAAGCGCCGACAGTATGTTCACATGCTTGTTCGTTATATCCCTGCGTTTAACGGACGATCGACTGAATCAAACTTACCTCTGTGTCGAGAAAAACGGCAATTCTTGATCGGAGGTACATACGACACCGTACCAGAATTGGCGAACGGTGAAAATCTGATCACTAAATACTCGACCAGGACAAAACTTTGTCTGTTTTCCCTAATTTTCAATCCCGAACTGCAGTGAACCGAGGAAGTACGATAATTGGCCGGAACCATATTTGTGGTAAGTCAACCTGGTCTCCCATAATTTTCACAGGAATCCGAGATTCCTTTCTTTAAGACGCGAACTACTACCGAGTTACTCTAGCATAGGAGACGTTTCCCATCGTTCACACAAGCTGAAACAACTGAGTTAAGGCATTTACAAATGTCTCCCTACTTTCTTTACGAAGTGTCGGCGCATATCTTTTCAACTGACAATCCCACTGCGTTTGAGAACGCAGATATGATATCAGACCTCAGTTTTGGTGAGTGGTTCTAAATCTACCCACCAGAGCAGCACAGTAGAAGCAAAAGGTCAACTAAGTGATTGGTTCAAGGGTCTAGTCTTTTCAGCCCATTCGGATGTGTATGCCGTCCGTCCGGCGGACAGTTCCACTGATGACAGAGAGTGCGGGTGCTGTTCGTTCAGTACGCTGACTACTCGTCCCTGTGCCTCTAGTCTAGAAAATGCAGATGTCGACATTCAACATGTCAGACGTTCGTGTGAGAACAGCCAGTTTCACCTGTCTGTTTCAGAGTGTACGTGCTAACTCCCATTCTACGTCCTAGCGAGGGACGAGGGGAAGCGATGTGGGATCTGTAGAGTAATTATTAGAAATGAAGGTCGAGTCGGTCTGAGATCCCAATCAGATAGGAAGGGGGAGGGAGGAATCATTGGTAGCATGTTTTTGTCTAGCCACCTCGTTGTGTACAGTAGACAGGGCGATCGGATCTATACTGCGAGACGGACAGTGCAGTAAGGAAGTAACAGTATTGTGAGTATTCATGGTTTATGTGAGCTGAGATACTGCCCGGACGTCCGAACCTAAACAGGAGAACGACTAGAGTCCTCAACTAGTCTTTGACCCGAAAGCATGTACCACAAGGTAGCAGGTGAGTGGCAGTGTACGGAAACTGGTACTTTTTCCTGGGAAAGATGCAACCTTCTTGCAATCCACAACCTAGGGAACAGAAACTTGTTTGTCAGGCCTCTACCTATTGAACTGCCTGATGTGGGTGACTCCGTCGGCATGATCATCCTGCCGTGCAGTTTAGCCTAATAGGTTATTGAGATAGGAAAACCGCATCAAGGTCCACTCACGTTGACACTGCTGAACAATGGAAGATTACCGATTGTTGGAAACCAGGAACTCTCGATAAGCAAAACAGTAGTAAGACCACTGTTTAATCTCGGCTTCGGATTAGGTGAAGAAGGGAAATTATGCTTTTGAGAATGCTGATTAGTTGTTGAGGTCGTATTGGGAACCTACAAAAAATTGACCGAATGAAATTCGTTCCTGTTGTTGCTTTCTGATATTTCACAGAATATCACTCAGTCCACATTACAACTACATCGCTTACGCCAATAAGTCCATGTGCCAAGATACGGCTTGGCGTGAACTCTTCCGACTCATGCAAACGCAAACGCGTTCCAGACTCTTCACGATCAAACTGTTGCTCGCTCAGAAAGGAGAACAGAACTAAGTTAAATTATGTTTACTCCTCAAGTTGGTTCATAAGCCTTAGTACTACATCAAAATTCAGCTTGTCAGATGGATGTGCTTTCGTGAGCAGTTTTATGCACTTTGCTGATCGACCATGCACCAATGCGCGAACGGGACGGGATACTTCGACAAAAGTGTCGTACTTTCTTTTTTCTGAGGGCTGGGTCTAGTCCACATTCAAAAATGTCTTGTGGACGATTCTAAGAGGCCAGTTTTTTAAATGGAGGTGGTTAATTTAAAGTGCCTTCGTGAAAGTGTATCTTGGACAGGAATGTTTCCTATTGGACGTAAGAGGGTTGGCCTTCGATTGACCACTGTATACGAGAAGAACAACAGTGAAACTTGTCCGTTGGCAAAGGACCGTTGTGGTTTTGATTATAAAGAACTTACCAGCTGAATGGCAATCATTAACACAGTTTTCAGAGAAAATTGCCGCTTGCATATCTCAAAAAGATCTTCTAATGAGGGACCAAGAAGCTCCATGACCAATGCATTGTGTCGTCCGACAGGCCCGAAATAGTACACCATTGGGAACCCCAGTACAGTTCCACTATCCAGCATTCGATAAAACCGATACTCAAGATGCAATTGAGGGGCTCGAGCCTTCATTGGTTCCAGTTTAATAGCAACATGTTCGTTTGTGTACAAATTACGACCTGCATGAACAAGGAGGAAAAATTGAGGTAACAGGTAATTTATTCCAATGGAATGATTGACGAGTAGCTAATCGGTATAATTAAGGACTAACAATTAATGAATCAGTTTTGGACGCATCAACCTAAATACGGTCACCACACAACAACCTTGAAGTGAAAGCAATAGTTCCACGTGAAAAGGGCGAGAGCTTCATAGCATTACCAAAAATAAAACCGGTAGACGCATGCACAAATATTTGATCCTGTGGAAACTTGAATATTAATTCCAGTGTAACTTTAAGTGGGTCTGTTTAATGACAAAGCAGGTACATCGAAATAATACTGGTACACAACAAACCTCATTCGAAAATGTCACGAATCTTGCAAATAAAATAGATCAGAGCAATCAGAGAAAAAAGGCCACCTCATTTAAAATCGCAAACAGTAGCTAATGAAAGTATCAATCCAAGAATCCATTATTATCTTTGTAGAAGTCAAAAAGTGCAGAAAACAAGAAAGTAGAAATTCCATTTGTTATATAAAAAATTCAAGATTTGAGCACTGGATAAATTCAGATGATACAAGCTTCTTAAGTTGATGGAAATCAACACCGCAAACAACACTTTCCTGTTTATCAGGCTAACACAATAGTCAATGTTAATAAACCGTACCCAATCGAAGCTCGCCGAAATTTCCGCAGCCAATTTTCTTCCCAACACGGTAATTCGGGCCAACGAGCAATATGTTACTGCCCTCTCGTGATGACCTTGGAGCGTCTTGTGCTTGCATGTTTGTATTGCTATTGTTAGCCTTCATTGAAGTTTGCCGCCCCTCGTTTCCTTTTTTCTGGGAGGGTGTACAGGAGCCTCGTTGCCCACGGTTGCCAGGTACGACTGTGAGGCCTGGTTGCTGCGCTAACATTCCAAGCTCGGAGGTACCAGAGCTCTAAACGGATACATCTTCATAAAATTAATCAGTTCATCATGAGGGATCGGAAAACCTGAAAGTAAAACAATTAGTAGTTTAGTGAAGTAAAATAAGAATAACCCACAGCAATTAGCCATAAAATCAATTTCCTTGCGACACACTGCTTGAATATTCCGCCAGTGGTTAATTACCAGTTCGCACATTACTGAAACTGATTAATGGGAACGAAACAATATATCAGGAATAGTAGTGGGTAGTATGCAAATTTGCTAATGTTGGAGTTAACCATTTGTGAAAAAATTCGGCCGAAGATCGGATTCGAAGCGGCAACAGAAACCACGTGCTCAACGCAGCATGCTTTCAACCGACTGAGCTACGAAGACAAGGCAGGAGCCTGGAAATTTCACACTAGAACTGATTTACCTAACCACCCCACTATGTATTCAGTGTTCAGCAAACCACGCAGGAGATGGACGGTCACGACAAGGTTATCTCTGATACCTATCAAAGCAGCTGTTGCGCATCGGGAGTAGAGACAGCTAAATATACAGAAGCGATTTAAGCCGAGAACACTAAAATAAACCTCTTCTATGGTCGACGGATTATCAGAGGTAAACTCAGGCAGCTTCAAAATCAAACCGCCATATTCGATAGCCGTGAACCCTTCTCAGACGCGCAGGGTGGAAAACACCAATAGAGACTGGGAAAACCTGGTAGAATCATTCGCGGTTCGACATTATTTCACAACATCCTAATGAACATCCAGGGGTCCCACGTCTCAGCACAGCTTCCAAACAAACACCTCAATCAGAATGTGATTACTTACGGCCAGTTTTAAGTTTTCTCATTTTTAATCAAATCCACAGCTATTTAAATCAAAATGTGTATTCATCAGGTTATGCCTTTTTTCATCAAAAAATTGACATTTTGAGCTTTAGAATGACAATTCGAAGTGAACTGAAATCCAAAGTTATTGCGTGGGACAGCTCACGCTCAAAAAGCAATCATGCACGGCCACTGCAACGAAAAGATGAGTGCATTATCCGTTCAAAATTAGGTTGTGAGCGTTCGTCACGTCCAGCAGACAGGTGTCGTGATTCAACCAAACAATTCGTGAAAGAGAGGTCGCAGATGCGTTCAACCTTTTACAAACGAGAGAAAATAGTCTCAGGGCATTTTGGTTGAAAATGTACAGAATACGTATATATAAATATATATACATATAACAGAATTTGGGAATGCGATGCAACCTCTGAGACTCCTTTGCAACCTGTGGTGTCATCATGCCTAAGGGGTATTCATCTGTGTAAGCAAAACCACGGACAACATTTCTAGCATCTTCTGTGCATATACGGTTTACATTCCAAGTCTTTCTTTTTTCTTTGCGTGATGATAATTTTGACCAGCAGCATATAATTAGCTGTAATTGGTAGATACGTATACTCAGTAGATTCAATCAGCTCTGAGTGAAAAAGTAGGCTGGACAAGCAATCACCGTATCACTAAAGAAACGCTTTGGTCACGTGTGGTGGAATACTACAGAGTAGATTTAGCGCTTCGCCTTTGAACTTTACTCAATGTAGACAGGAATGTATTGACTGTATGACACTGAAGGCAAGTGGACATCAAAAAAGATAGCCAGTTCCAGCAAATGGCTGTGTTCAGTTCTCCTGTAGAGTAAAAAAAAAATGCATCGTTGTTTGTGGTCCTCCCTTCTAAACGGATAGTATTCTCTTAATCGCGGTCCGCCAGTGTGATCTAGTTCCAGCATAACAGTTCATCCAGTTCATGTATCGCACGGGGTTTTCCAAGATCAACTAGCTGTCTACAGGAAACAGTCCCTAAATCCGAGCGACGTTTTTGAATAAGCCGTCTACCACGACACAGAAAACGCAGCAAGTTGTCCCCACCAGGGCAACCAACAATAGTTGAAAACATCGCAAGAATCATAGTAATACAAAAAAAAAATTGGCGTCAATAGAGCCACAAAACTTATAAATGTCAAATGTCCTCCATTATCCCGCAACAAGATTACAAAACATCACAGCACAGACCACAAACAGTACGGTAAAACTCAAAACGGCGCCAAGTGTCAGCTTAAATGGAAAAACTTAGTTTTCAAGCAACCTTTTGCTAATGTACAAATTTATCTAGTTTATGAAATTTTTTTTCACATTTCGAGGGAAATATCGCACTTTTCATTTATCCGCTTATACTCACTGAAGTGGACTAAAAAAAACAAGAAGTGCCATGAGGTGCGTATGCATCACATATGAGACGTGGCTTCAAAAGAAACCAGTCAGCTACTGATGGCATGAGTCTCCGGGAATACCGTTTCTATCAGAGCACATACTTAGACGCGGACGTTGTTTCTCTTTTACTTTCGCTGACCAACAACCACACCGATCGCGACAGCTAGCTGCTGAGAAACTGACCAGACCGTCGGCAAAGTAGAAATACTAAACTGGCATAGCATGCAAGTTCACCAGTTCTAAAAGCATAACAACACATAGACCGTAATCTTACAGGTCGTTTACAGACTAGTCACTACCGGATGCAGCACGACGGTTAGTGCGGTACACAGACACCGGACTTCAATGAAGTCACTAAAACTGTCAGTTATCGGAATTATTACACCTCAAACTAGTCCATATAACATCACTTGTCGAGATATACAGAAGAAGCAGCAGTGTAGCCTAATCGCTGATGATACGACTTGCATACCAAAGAAGTTGAGGAAAGGGAGACCAATTCCGCATAAGAGAACACCGGTGGACATTTCAAGAACATCCCTGAGACTGGTCCACAGCGTCCGACAGGACATGACGCTGTCAGTGACATAGTAGGCATGAACATCCAAAATTGGTTAACAAAGTGAAACAGCTGGAAAACACCTCTGGATTCTCGCTACAACTGCGTAACCAGCATAAACCCAAGTCTGATTATTATCAACATCTCCATAACAGCCATTAGGCTGACCAGAAGGTTCTGTGGCTCGGGCTGTCTCATCTCAACAGTAACGTGAAGTATCCTAGAAGAAACATTACTGAAAAAGTGACGGAGTAACAATAATATTAATAATAAAATAAGACTAGGCAGAAGAACTAGAAATGTTATGGATGCAAGTATGCCATTGACTGTGACACAATGCCATCTCGGATAGCGTTTCTAACTAGCGAGTTGGGGGATCACGTGGACCCCACCCAGGCAGGCGACACCTACCCACTTTGTTCAATGCAGTAATCCGGGTGTTCATATTTCGTGACCACGTTGTTGCCTGACCATCACACAGTTTTACCCAACTGTTGGTGGTCTCAGCATATAATGTCCGGTACGGTAAACACTCAGCTGGCATACGTGAGTAGTGCTCCTAACTATCGCAGACTCTGCAACACTGTCAATTGACCAAATTGATCGCGCGTTCCCGATGATCTAGAATGATGCGCACGCGAACGGCGTCGTATATGCCCACGTAGATTAGTTTCGCCTGATGTGGGGTAAACTGCGGAGACAACAATGGTTCAAACACAGCAAGTCTTTTGACTCTTTGTTACGAGCTGGACACTTCCCGAACCATAGAATCAAACAATGTACAACAAAGCATTATGTACTGTCTTCTTTCAGCGACAACCGAGCGTCTTGACGCGGACACGAAGATGCAGCTGGCAATGACAACTCGTTGATATCTCATCAGAACTAGTACATGCTGACGGGATAGTGTGCCAACCAATTATGTGAACTGTTCACACTCTCAATAGGTCGCCTGCAATTAAGGACGGTAGGAGTGGAAATGCCCAGTCTTAAAAACCACTTTACACATTGAAGGTGCGAACGACGTATCCATCCAAACCAGCCCGGCAACATCATCTTGTTCAGCCCGGTCTGCATGTCTTCGTCGGAGGGAGGCCTCAGTAAGACAATATTATCTGCATACAACCATCGTGGCAATCTGACTCCAAGAAGAAGCCTAACACTTCAGTTCACTGGATTCGTTCAAGCGCACTTCCAGATGTCATCCACAGCAAACTTGAGACAGGAAGGGGAAATCAGACACCTTTTGACGAACACACATAAAAGTGAATGACGCCCGAAGACAACTGTCAGGAACCCATGAACCCCTGCTTGCAGTAGTGAGCATGCAGGGATCTCACACAGTCACGTATTTTCCTTGGTACTCCATTTCGATAAGTCGGCTTCAGAGAGGCGTTACGTGCAACCGAATCGCAAGCAGCCAGCTTCAGGCTCTTAAAAAGACAAAACCGGTCAGCTGCTTCTATAATAGTGCCTGAGACTACCGAGATCATCGCAGATACAAAAATGTGAATCAACACCACCGCACTCGGACGTAGACAGGAATCCTCCCTGAATTTGTCACATAGACCTGACTTTTTTTTCGGGCTTAGTGAGCCACAGCAAATGGGTGCCAGTGGGTAGACTTTGGACTCAACAGACAGGGCTAGACACTTACTTTCCAGACTTCGGCTAAGTACCTGTCGGAAATGCGCAGGTCTCGCAGTGCCGTTTAAAGATGACTGAAGTGCTTACTGCAAGAATTGTTGTGATTGTATGTACATTATCGTTAGATAATGAGACTATGGGTGCTGTTGACCGGTTCGTGTACCTTGGAAGCTGCATTAGCAGGCAGTGGCGGTGCAGGGAATGTAATAGAAGTGCTTATCTCTAAAAGCTAGAGCGGTGTTCGCTAATCTGTGACATCTCTGGCGACAGAGAGGTCTCTGGTATAAGGCGACAATGAGGGATGTGTTACCTTACGGCAGTGACTTGGCTGTTCAAGATAGAAGACGTGAAACCGTCTTCTGGTATTTGACCTCCGATGTTTGCTTTCGATCGCTCGTGTCGGTGACGTCAACGAGTAAGCAACGGAGGTTAGCAATTGAGTATTTAGTAGTGGTTGTCAAACGAGACTGGAAGGCGACGCCGTGAGCAGTTTGCGCGTGCTAGATGACTTATGGACTAAACGGACGGTGTGGCCATCATACTGACAGTCACTGATTGCCAGGCAGGCTTATAGAGGTAAAGGTGCTGACAAACGAAAGCTTGGTCCTTTAGGTCGGGGGTTGAAGAAGGTTGGCACTTTTTTCCGGAAAATAGACGAGTTCTGGTACATTGCCACTCCCTCAACCCACCCACAGTTGTGCGTTGACCTAAAACATATTGTAACAGCATTAGTTTTAGGCATCCTGCACTTCATTGCTATATTACTTGGTTCCTACTTCTCTCCGAGTTAGGGTTAACTCAGAAAGATCACATAGCTGTTTGTTATAGGTGGTGTGGTTTGATTAAGGACTGTCGTTCTGATTGGGCAATGCTTAACTTCAGATTAATGCGTTGGTACGTTGTCGTCCTTTTACTTTTTTTGCTGGGTAACGAACCCACCGGCAACGACTGGCCGTTGAGAAGGCTAGCCATATCGTTGATAAAGCATAAGTACCAAACCAGCTTGAAAAGCTGCCTTAGAGGTTCCCATTCCAAAAGATCGTAATAGCTGCTGACCGAGACCTCACAGGCAATTTATGAAGCCGATAATGTGACATGCGGCGGGGGGGGGCGGGGAACGTGGGTTGAACAATTATTAGATCTCGGAAAAATCCTTGGGGTTCTTAGAAGTTAGACATTCATATCACAAGTCTAGGAGAGAAATCCGTGAGAAGCTGACACGTAGCCTAAAGGCTGATCGTGAGGTTTGGTTAATGGAGAAAGTGAAAGAAGGGGAGATCGTTTTTGCTTCAGGGAACACTGGCAAACACTTTTGGCTTATCCATGCTACTTGCCCCAGGTGACCGTCTGTCAGTGAAGCTATCAGCGTGACCGGCGGCACACTAATCTGTAATAAGTCCAGATGGTTAGAGCGGTGAGTGGAACATCCTGAGAGGCAATTTAACTGGCCTCCTGCTTCCATCGTGTTGCCATCACAAACTTGTGGTGTAGCACCCTGGTCGGTAGATTTGGAACCACCCATCGAGACTGAGGTTTGCAATTGCACTTTGGCTCAAACGTGATAGGGCCGTTGGCCCAGCTGACTTCGTGTGGGCACTTTTCAAAGGAGGTGGGGAGGCGTTAATAGTGGCTTTAACTTGGCTGTTTCAACTTATGTGGACGACGAAGACATCATCACTCCGTGCTGGGGTCACTCACCCAGAGGACATACACTCGTAAATGCAAGATACCTAACTGGCATTCGAGCGATGAGAGTTTAAAGAACGCCTGTTGGGAAGCACTGGTGAACCAATCGCCCAGTCCGAGTCAGATGGGAGAACTAAGGAACACTGGGAGCAAATCACAGCAGCTATGAAAGCATGTTGTCATCATCATCATCATCATGGACAACAACACATCAGTGGTTCACACTGATGCTTTACTGCCACATATCCACGAAGGGAAAAAAACAACCCTGTATAGGAGGAGAGAGGAAAAAAGAAGGAGAGTGGAAGGGGACCTAATTATTAAAAATAGCTACGCCTATATTCAAACATACAACATCAAGGCGTCTACACTTAGCAAAGAAACAACCGAGCTGTAGGTGAAAGTAAGGCGTCATCAACAAGACAGCTTCCTTACAGCTTTCAATGCCACGCGTAACTAATTTCACTCACTTCAGAGACAGCTTGGCCAAACAACGACAACATTCACGCCACTGAGCTCGATTAAATGCCATCTCACCTAACGTCTCTAGCCACCGACTCTGCGAGTCGCGAGGTCCCACCCCGGAAGATGAACCCGATCTACAGTGACCAAGCCCTTAGCGAACGACCTCATTAGTCTACGCCAAGTCATCATCTGTCTACTTCGCATCTTGCGCCAGTCAGCCGCAGCGTCGGTAAAGAGTGCTCGATGTGGCGAACGACTAGCTGGCATCCCTAGTACATGACCTAACCATCTAAGTTTGTGCAAATATAGGGAGTGAACAAAAGAACTCATTTAAAAATCAGTGCCGAACACCCGCTTCCTAACCTCATCGTTGCTAACTCGCTGGTGCCACTTGATACGACCTACTGAACACAGACATCGTTGTTTTAATACCTGAAGACGATTTACGTCCTCTACCCTGAGCGGCCAGGTTTTACTGCCGTAAAGTAATACAGCCCTTACTGTTGTTTGGTATACGCGACCCTTAAGCTTCAGAGAAATACCTCTTTGTCGCCATAGATGTATCAGATTAGCGAACACCGCCCTAGCCTTGGAAATACGCGTCTCTATTTCATCCCCTACACCTCCGCCACTGATGCAGCTTCCCAGGTATACAAAGCGGTCAAAAGCCTCCATGGCTTCATTAACTAACATATCCACATAACCGCAGCAATCTTGCGGAAACACTGCGTTTTGAGGCTGCAAAGCGCATTCCGAAGTATTTAGCATGACGCTAAGTAGCGTTGAGCGTTGTTTATACCGTTTAAAGATTGTCAAACAATACCTTGTCGTCAGCATAATCAAGATCAGTTAGTTTTTCACCAGGTAGGAGGTCCACACCGGCATCATTTGAGTGTCGCAGACAATCCTCTATTATTTTGTCTGTGACGAAACAGAATTGGATTCCTGTCACCTCGATAAGCCTTATGAAGAAGCGTTGATCAGTTCCACCCAGTTCTAAATATGCTGACAACCGTCGAGAACTTAAACGCTAGCTGACTAAAAGCTTGCGCAAAGACCGTGAACACCCCTTGGTCGAACAGTTGAAAGAAATGAAACAAACCATTTTACCTAGAAATCGCAGAAGGCTTTCCCCCCTGATCCATGGTTGTACCGGCCACCGAGTCGGTGTAAGTCAGACTGTATTTGAAAGGGATGGTTCACAAATCACCAGTCAGTCAGGCCTAATTGATAGGTCGGCTAAACATTTTGAGGAGCGATTCAGTTGGCCTCAACCAGACCATGTGGACGACGAGATTCGAATGGTCAGTTGTTGCGTCCCAGACGGACGTCCGTCAGCAGCAGGAGTAGCCCTGAATCTTCCATTGTTGAAGCATCACAAGACTCTTAGAATAGCTCATCCATCTCTTTAGCTCTTCAAGGATGGGGGAGCAGACGACTAGCTGGCATCCTTAGCATATGACTCAGCCATCTAAGTCTGTGCAAGTGTAATGACTAAACGAAAGAACTTGTTTGACAACCACTACTAAATACTCAATTGCTAACCTCCGTTGCTTACTCGTTGACGTCACCCGACACGAGCGATCGAAAGCAAACATCGAAGGTCAAATACCAGAAGACGGTTCACGTCTTCTATCTTGAACAGCCAAGTCACTGCCGTAAGGTAACACATCCCTCATTGTCGCCTTATACCAGAGACCTCTCTGTCGCCAGAGATGTCACAGATTAGCGAACACCGCTCTAGCTTTAGAGATAAACACTTCTATTACATTCCCTGCACCGCCACTGCCGCTAATGCAGCTTCCAAGGTACACAAACCGGTCAACAGCACCCATAGTCTCATTATCTAACGATAAATGTACATAATCACAACAATCTTGCAGAAGCACTTCGCACTTTAAGGCTGCAACGCGCATTCCGAAGTACTTAGCCGAAAGCGAAATAGTGTCTAGTGTCTGTTAGGTCCAAGTTACACACTGGCCCCATTTTGCGTTGGCTCACTAAGCCCAGAAAAAGTCAGGTACGTGAAAATCAGGCAGGATTCCTGTCTGGTCGTGGGTGTGTTGATCACATTTTTATCCTGCGATGGATCTCGGATCGTCGGCACTATTATAGAGGCAGCTGACGGTTTTGGTCTTTTTAAACCTGAAGGCTGCTTGCGATTCGGTTGCACGTAACGCTCTCTGGAGCCGACTTATTCGAAAGGGAGTACCAAGGAAATACGTGAATCTGTTGAGATCCCTGCATGCTCACTCTGCAAGCAGGGTGAAGGTTCATGGACAGTTGTCTCGGGCGTTCATCACTTTTAGTGGTGTTCGTCAAAGGTGTCTGATTCCCCTTCCTGTTCAATTTTGTGATGGATGACATTCTGGAAAGTGCGCTTGAAGAATCCAGTGAACTGAGTGTTAGGCTTCTTCTTGGAGTCAGATTGACCGACATGGTGTATGCAGATAATATTGTCTTACTTAGCCTCCCTCCGACGAAGACATGCAGACCGGGCTGAACAAGATGAGTTGCCGGGCTGGTTTGGATGGAATACGCTTCGCACCTTCAATGTGTAAAGTGGTTTTTAAGACTGGGGCATTTCCACTCCTACCGTCTTAATTGCAGGCGACCTAGTTGAGAGTGTGAACAGTTTCACATAATTGGGTAGCACTATCCCGTCAGCATGTACTAGTTCTGATGAGATATCAACGAGTTGTCATTGCCAGCTTGCATCGTCTGTCGCGTCAAAAAGACGCTCGGTTGTCGCTGAAAAGAAGAGTACATAATGCTTTTGTACATTGTTTTGATCTATGGTTCGGAAGTGTGTCCAGCTCGTAACAAAGATGTCAAAAGACTTGCTGTGTTTGACCATTGTTGTCTCCGCCAATTACCCCACATCAGGCGAACTGATCACGTGGGCAATACGGCCGTTCGCCGGCGCATATTCTAGATCATTCGGGACGCGCGATCAATTGGTCAATTGACAGTGTTGCAGAGTCTGCGATGATTGGGGCACGTACTCCGTATGCCAGCTGAGTGTTTACCGTACCGGACATTATATGCTGAGACCACCAACAGTTGGGTAAAACTGTGTGATGGTCAGGCAACAACGTGGTCACGAAATATGAACACCCGGATTACTGCATTGAACAAAGTGGGTAGGTGTCGCCTGCCTGGCTGGGGTCCACGTGATCCCCCAACTCGCTAGTTAGAAACGCTATCCGAGATGGCATTGTGTCACAGTCAATGGCATACTTGCATCCATAACATTTCTAGTTCTTCTGCCTAGTCTTATTTTATTATTAATATTATTGTTACTCCGTCACTTTTTCAGTAATGTTTCTTCTAGGATACTTCACGTTACTGTTGAGATGAGACAGCCCGAGCCACAGAACCTTCTGGTCAGCCTAATGGCTGTTATGGTGATGATGAGTCACGATTGCATTTGCTAGATATTGTCTAGTACAGAATTATCACGAGTTGACTAAATAAGTTTTTTTGACCTTGGTAGATCCCGAAAGCACGAAGTCCGGCAGGAAATTTTTCTTGTGGTGTTTTAAGCCTGGCAGTCGCCTAATAGCCCCTTAACATCTGGCATACTGCGGAGTTAAATGAAGTAAGCGATAGACTGTCACAACCCCCAACCCAGCGCTAGATGACAGGAAGCTTCCTGCTCGAAGTCTTAACCTGTAAAGAAGTTGGGCCACGCACGGTGTCAGCAGTCCACTGGGAGGCGGTGGGCAACAGTCCGGTTCGTATGCTCTTTAGATGGAATCCATTCACCTGGGATGTCCAATGCACGCTGCATGAGCTTACCGTGGAAGCAGCCGGAAAGTGTGAAGATTCACGAGTAAATGCAGAATTTTGTTAATATCCATCAGTTTTCACACGTTGTAAATATTCAACGTGTTGTTAATTCAGAATGGTCGTCTTACGAATGCCAGCCGTGGAGGATGTAGAGAACTATTTGCATGTTACCACAAATCCTGTCACAGTTCTACTGTTTTCATTTCAGTCATCAGGGTATTCAAGGGACACTTAAAGTCGACCAAACGAACCTCCAACATCTCCGAAGTCGACTGGTACGATCAGGATAAATTTTTCGACGAAGAGTCAAAAATAATCCTTATGGGCAATATAGGACTGCGCAGCTAACCAAAAATGTTGAGGATCCTTGTTTCTCAAAGAAGCGTGCAGAGTATAGGAAAACAGGTACCAATGTCAGTTGTTTTACGCACGTGACAAGATATTGTCTGACTACAGTGATGACCCCAGCAAACACACCAAGGCATCATAAGTTAATCAGTGAAGAGACATACGAATCACCTAATTGAGTCAACGAATTCAGTGACATGAGATTGCGTCACCTGCATATGTATACACACTTGTGCGTAATACATAAACCTGAGGTTCAGTGCAAGACACAGTGCTACATAACATGGAACGAATGAAGACAATCAGGTTAGTACATTAGTCTTAAAATAGATTCGCCGTGACAGCGGCAAGCGTCACCATTCTGTGATGTATTTGACGGTGTCGCTAACCACAGATTTTCCAGATCCTACGGCCTCTGATAACTGGGATGCACCAAGTCAACAGACAAGCCCGAATATCAGCATTTTTATGCCCTGGTGTAACGCATTTTACAAGTAAACCCAGGAGTCTACAGATAGGGTTCTCAGAGTCAAATCATGCGATGGCAAATGAAATACGTGTTCATATTGGTAAAATTGATGACCAGATATTCCATTCGGTATGAAAACGCTGTTATATCTGATCTGACAGACTCGTTGCTCATATTGTGATCCAACCCGAAGCAAGAAATCTTGCGCAAACAGCGACTGTCAAAAACACCTTCCGCTCAACTAGACCAGATTTCGTGGCTATAAAGCATCACAGTTTCTTTATCACCACAAACAAAGCAGGTTAGCAGATAACATAATAACATGGCATGACATGACAATATAACATGTTTCCAATGCTGTTGATACAGGCTTCGAGTAACTAGACAACAACATATAACTTCACTACCCGATGTTGAATCAAATTGATGAGTGCAGCTCTGTATAAGCACTTTGCACTCTGACTGTGAAGCGCATATTAAAATGCTTAACAGAATGAATAATATGCTCCAGCTTAATCTGTACCGTTTAGAAGTTATCAAAGAGTGATTCCATGTCACCAACACAGGCAAAACAAGTCAGTCTTTAATCAGGTAAGAAGTTTACGCCAACAATCTGTGAGTGCCATCAATAGACCTAAATTATTTCGTCTGACAACTGGACAAAAATGATGAGATAACTCTGAGGTACGTGGCCAGTGGTGTCGAAATGATCCACTGTACATCCCAACCTAAGCCGAAGTACTAGAAAAAGACGCAGAAGGCCTGGTATACCACTTTAGCGCATCACTGCGTTTAAACGACTCTGAAAATGTTAACCGATCCAATCAATTCAACGCGCCTTTGCATCCGAGAAAAACGACAACTTTTGGTCAGTACTATATGACACTGTTCCGGAATCTGACGAAGTAAAAAGACACTGACACGGAAATAACCACCTTCTGTTCGCCATAGGGTTTACTTGCCGAGCTGGAAGTCAAAGACCTCGTCAAAAATGGAGTCACGCTGCTTCCTATATGATTTACACGATTTCAGGATCCCATTTTCGAATAAGGTAAGCAATACTAATTGACTCCAACACTGAAGGACGTTTCCAATCGTCCACATTAGTTGAAACAACTAAATAAAAGCCCTCATTAATGTCTCATTATCTGTTAAAAGTGCCAACAACATTCTAGATTTGAGGGTCCAAATGTAACTGCGAACCTCAGTTTTGATAAACGGTTGTCAGAATACCCATCAGATCACATCAAAACCTTGTGGCGGTAACACGACAAAAATCAGACTATTAAGATGTCCCTCAAAATGTTTTGCCCAACAGTCTAACCAACATAACTTATCATGGACAAGTGTATCATTTGTCTCGTTGTCAGTTTCACTGGCAGGATAGAAGCATTCGGCCAGTGGCATGGATCAGCCCTTACAATCTACTAGTAACAGCTGATGCAGAAATGGATTTTATTTCGGCAGCCAGATAGCTTAACCTCACAAATGGCTATTACGTTGTGTCTGAGATTCTCACAGATAGACCTCCTAAACGAGTAATGACTTGAAAGGAGGAATATTTCGTCCGATATCTAACAACTCTAGGGAATTTTCCGAGATTTGCTATTTGTTTAACCCGCGAATCACCTTATAACGTGCTGCAGTACTTGCTGCCTGAATGGCCCGTGGGATGCTGGCTCGAAAGCTATTGAGATATTCAAGGCTACAACTGCTGGGCATGCATTCTGGGCTAGCTTGATACATACGCTTTGTGGCGTAATTTGTCTAAAAAACCGATAGTATTACATTTAGGTCACATGATCTAACAGATTTATTACTTGATCATTTTAGCTCTCCCAGTTCTGCTGTAAAGTGAGCAAAGCGTTCATTGTAGCAGCTCCGTTTTCAGCCTCTCGCGTTCTTCGTATGTGCTAATTGCACTCAATCGTAGATACAACTTATTCATTTTACAACAACGGAGCGATTTCTACGACCGGATTGATTCGGTGTGGACCCATGCACAGTCGTTTCTGCGAAAGGGTGGAAACACTGGTTCAAGACATTGTTTTTCCCCGATTCTCTCGGACCCGAAAATCCATCCAGTTTACTTTATTCAATCACATTTCCACCTGTTTATGAATCTACATCCGATTACGAAATCTGAGGACGCTGTGGAGACGCTCCGGAATATTTATTTCCAGCCTAGTAACGAAATTTACGCCAAACACGCGTTGGCAACATGTAACCTGGACTCCGGTGAAAATCTCGATCAGTCTGTCCGTCAGGTTAAATCGTTGACTAATGTGTGTGCATTCAGGACAGTCACGGCAGAACAACATCGTGACGAAACGTTGCGTGACTCATTCATTTCCGGAATTCAGTCACCACACAACCGCCTTTGACGAGGCACGACCATTGCAAATGACGTTCCAACAATTTAAAACATAGTCATCTTTCGTCAGCTTGCGGTTCCCTCACAAAGTATGACACGCAGTCACTCCTTACAGAACCTCGCTCTGATCAGACGATTACGATCGCTGCCTCCATATCCAAATGTTTCTTCTATGGATATTCTAAACATCCGCGTTCCAAATGTTCCTCACGCGAAGCTGCCTGCAATGGCTGTGGAAAGAAGGGACATTTTCAGAAAGTTTGCAGGTCTCTTACAAAAACAAAGCACCTCAACTGTAACATCATCGCTGATCGTGGCTTCGGCTCCACAATGTCACTCGACTCGTTGATAACGGACAAAGTTTGCATACTCTGAACGACAAGGGTAGTAGTGAGAGCTGTCTTTTCGTCCGTTGTTCAGAAATATAAGTAGGATGTCTTAAAATTTCAGCGTCATTACAATAGCCAACACTGACCTCACCAGTCACACGGTAGCACATTGTTTTCCCTTAGCTTACTTCAGAAAGAATGTCTATACACCGTTCAACTTCTCTGTACTACAAAACCTTCGTGCGGATATCCTTATTGGTAACATTTTTTGGAGCTTCACAAATGGACCAAATGGATCTCTCATTCCATCGCACATTTTACAACTTTGTCCAAAAATTCAATTATTTCTCGTTTTTTTCGTGCATTACTTCTCCTTTATCACAAATAACGCTAAAATGAGAAGTCTATTCAAAAAGGTAATCGAAGCTACTAGGTAGCGCACGCACCAAATAAAAACGCAACCTCCAAAGAGAACAGCTTAAGAACAGGATGCAATGAGGAAACCTACAGGAACCAGCTCCCTGTGCGCTCTAGAATGGCAATCAAGTAATTGGTTTTGTAATGTAGATCAGCCAACGTGGCTAGCTGACTTTATCGCAGCCAACTTATTGTAGTTGCCGAACAACGGCAAAAGAGCGTCAACAATAATAATATATCAATAGTTAACGTCAACTATCGACTTCCAAATAGTATATGTGAGTCCAAGAGTACAGTATCATTGGATAGTTAACCCATGAGGCAGTATCCGTTACACAGGCAAATCTCCGGTTTGGGTCTTCCAAAGTTTTTCATTACCACAAAAATCCAGATAAAAATCGAAGGAAGGTAGCGTGTCAGAAGTATACATTGTATGTGAATTAGTATAGGTACTAGCTACCCGTGTGTTTACAAAGCGAAATAATAATACAAAGGACCAATACATGCAAGTAACTTTTTCCATGCAGTATGAATTAGCAACGCAATACAGTAATGCGCTAGTAAGCTCACTCCTGAACAGGTTTTGCGAGTGCGTTATCATCCAACTCAAATGTATGTTTTGTGAAGACTACATGCTTCCGACGCAGTAAGGTGAACCGTTAGCTCACGACAGCCTGTCGGTTATGTGCCTCGAATGAAACAGCACACGCCTTTGGTCGAACAACAATTTATGAGTGAAAGGTAGGTGAAACAAACACTGAAGCCAGCTGACGGTCGGGAAAACCACGTCGGTATTGATGTCGTTGAATGCTGAGCAAGAGCCAGACGACAAAACCATGTTCGAATGCTCTTCAACAGGTGGCTCGTCGCAGTGAACGTTATTGTGATTGGTCTGAAATGAGTGACACCTATATGAAAACCAAACGACGATATTTTGTGGCCGACAGAAAGATAGCAAATTTTCCTTGAACCTACAAAAGGTGTGCATTACACAGGAGCAACTCAACCGCTCTCCCCTTACTTTAAAGCTACTACTATTGCACAGCGCAAACACGACCAAAATGGGTCATCTTTAGAGTGCTCTATCAAACGGTGCGCAATGACTCAGGAATTCTTTCTCTGTATTCACTGCCAAAGCGTTTTTTGTCACACAACTCCGTTGAAAGCTGCTTAGATACGATGATAATTGTTTCTATCTTACACTGTAATAGCTCCAGCTTTTCCGGTCTAAATTTTAGATCTGCGCGAAATTCCTTCCAGAATAAGTGTATGAAATATCCTAATAAGTTCAGTGGGTTCTTGTAGTGACCAGCGGTCGTGTGGCTTCTCTAATGATCCCGGCTGCGATCATGTTTTCCCGCTTGTTTGTTCTGTACGCATGATTTTGTGTACGCCTGCTATAGGATGCCTGATATGAACACAGTAACAATCTTCAGTCGTGCAACTAATTGCACGCAGCGAATGCTTACACTTTTACTAACGACTCATCTACTATCCCATTCTTCAGGGTGGTTCAACCAGAGCTCTTTCGAGTGTTGTTTAACACTCTCGTAGGTTTCACACAATTTTCCCCTGGTGCGCCTCTGAGTGCCATCAAGTGGGCTGTAGCCCATCTCATGCCTCTTTTCTTACTCTTCTTGGTTGCAGCCGTTGGTCCCAGACTAGGCTAGAACTGACTGCTTATCAAACTTCCAAACATTGCTGGATATATACGGTTTGCTTCTGAACACCACTGCGTTCTTTGGTTTGATGCCTGTTGGGAATATGTTTTAACTGCCCTTTAAGTAAGGTATTTTATATTGTTAGTGGACGAGGGTCCAGCGCATACCCACTTGTCCACTAAAGTCTGATGTATTTGGCCGGTAGTCATTTTGTCAGCTTTATGAACGCCTCCCCACATATATCGAGATTTATACCCATTTCGATCAATGAACGTGTGCTCTACCGCAGTGTCCAATAAGAAATCTACCGCCACAAGCTCCTCCCAGTGACCCGGTGCGCAAAATCGCGCAGACTACTTATCTGACAAATTATATCGGCTTGTTTTCTATTAATACAATATGCCGTCCAACTGCAACTATTACGTAGATACGTCACGGACTGGCAATGGTCGTGGGATCAATTATAATTCACGGAATGCAATTAAAGTGGGTGTACGTACTACTCGATCGAAATTCAACTTCTGGTTTTTGCTCAAGTTTTCAACGCGTTCAATGGTGAAAAAAACTTCCACCACTGACTGTTCACACAGTTTAGGAATGAGCATACTGAAAGCCTTGCGTTCCGTTATACGAAAGTGCTCTAGAAACACAAGTTGAAGAGCATAATCGAAGAGTTTAAACCGTGTTAATACAATACGCTCACGATCCTCGAGAAGTTAACACCTTAAAACTTACGAAAATACTCAAGAAAGAACCCAACACACACCCACAGGGGTGAGCAACAGCCCAGACAATAAATCCGAAATTTCCGCAAAACTTAGCGGTCAAATAAACCAATCTAAACGAAACGCAATAATAAGTTGGACGAATCCGGTGGGTTTGTTGCAGATCTAAAAGGTATCCGACTAGTAGACTATCTTTATCTTAGTTTGATGAATATGCTTCTGCGCGTAGTAGGTCAAGGAAATTCAATGGGTTCAATGGGTTGTAAACGGAAGTAAGAAGCCGGAGCTTTTGAAAATTCCGTACCTCGATGCGTAGAATCTCACGGTCCTCAGCAATGGGCTGAACTGGGGAAAAAAGGTACAGCATCGGAACTAATGCAATATATTTTGGTCAAGATGAGTCTTGAAAATTGTTACAGGACTGACAGAAACAACATGGCTTGGTAGAGTATTCCAAGCCTTGCAAACACGCAATGAGAAAAAGCTACGTCTACATTCTGGTCTGCTGTGTTGGACCTCTAGTTTTAGGAGGTGGCCCCTCAATGTCATGCTATTTCCCCTGCTGAACATTGACCGGAAGGGATGATCCGGGGACTTTATTATCAAAAAGGTTATTACCAAATCACCTCTAAACCGACGATACTCTGAAGAGTACATGTTCAAAGATTTCAACCTTTCCTCATACGGCATAGTTTTCAGACTCCGGACTGCCCTAGTTGCTCGATGTTGCACGGTCTCCAGGAGCAGCTTGTCCTTTTGGGGATATGGTGGCCAGACCACAGTTCCATTCTCCAGAAGCGGTCGAACGAAACTGTTTTATAGAGGCTGAAAACAACTGGGGTTGAGCTGGCCGAAAAGACTTCTCAATAACGTCAGGGTGTTGTTAGCCCTTTTTGCGTTCGTTTCAACGTTCGCAGGGCTCGATGGAGCGTGCGAAACAGTGGTTCCTTGGTCTTTCTCGATAAGAACTGTCTGAAGCGGGCACCCGTCGAGGTAATACGTGGTTTTTAGAGAGCTGTGAATGTGCATGACTTTACACTTACCAGCATTAAAGTCGAGTCGGTTCACTTGAGGCCAGTTGAATAGAATGTCAAGGTCTCTCTGTAAGATAAGAAAATCGTCGGTGATGTTGACGGCACGCCAAGTTTTGACGTCGTCCGGAAACAGTAATAACGGGGAAGTGATTGAGAGTGAAAGATCGTTGATAATTATCAAAAATAGTAGCGGACAAAGAATTGAACCTTGGGGCACTCCACTGAGACTAGACCTGCAGGTAGAAAATACGCTATTGACGCGCACCCTGTACAGAAGGTTTGCAAGATATGACTGAAGCCACTGAAGAAGATTGCCTCGCACCCCATAAAGAGAAAGCTTACCTATCAAAACAGCATGGTCCACGCGGTCAAATGCCTTAGCAATGTCGATATATACTACGTCTATTCCATTCCCCTGATCAATTGCTACCGTCCACTGGTCGGTGGCTATCAGCATATTCGTAGTACACGAACGACCCTTGCGAAATCCGTGTTGCGCATTGGAGAAAAACTCACGAGAGGTGAGATACTGGTGAAGCGGGTTTTATACAAGCGCCTCTAAAATTTTTGAGACCCTTGATGACAAAGCAATTGGTCTGTAATCACCGGGCCAATTACGCATGCCACTCTTGAAGACGGGTGTGAATCTCGCGAGTTTCCAGCTGCTAAGTACTGTTCCCTGGGAAACGGATTGCGTAAACAGTAAGCTGAGTGGTTCAGCAAGCTGTTCAGCCGCTTCACGCAAGGTCTTAGGAGGTATACCGTCGAGGCCAGGAGAACTGTCTCTGAGGCACCTGAGTTAAGCCAACACCGCCGTGGAGGATGTATCCACAGTGTAGGTGCCATCTATTTCATTGTCAAGATGAACCTGAGGAACTGATGCTGGATGCGCAAGAACACTGCTGTGAAATTCAGTGATAATATCAGTGGCCTCTATATCAGAGTGAGTAAGGCCTGATGGGCTTAAGTGTTGTGGAACTCCCGCTTTCGCCTCGCGAGTTGATGTTACAAATCAGCAGAGGCTATTTGCGTTGGCGATAAGGCGTTCTGCAACACGTTGTCCATAATGCAGACGGTCATGTCGAATCAGCGACGTACACCGATTACCTAGGGCGGCGGGTATTTTCCGATCAAATTCAGATACCGATAATCAATGGCACGTTCGAATATAACGCTTCCTCAGAATGAGTTTAAGTGTACACGAGCGTATTTGACTTGGAGGCTTGTACCGTTTGGCGCCCGGATGATGGTGTAGATTCAAAAACGGTTGAGCAAAGAATGGCAGTAAGCTTCACACAGAAAACATACACATAGTGGAGAGGGGTCTACCCAGGACTGTGTTTCCAAGTAGCCACGTAATTTCACCATATCCCTTTTCCGGGAGTTCCTGAGATTATTAACCGTTCAGCTGACCAGGTTCGTACTGCAAGTGAAGTCGAATAAGACGATCGCGTGATCACTTAGTTCTAGTGGTGCGGTGATCGCAAGGTTGTCTACCATCGACTCTTCGTTAGAGAATAAATGATCCAGCCGCGACGGGTTATGGCCAGCGAGCCACCGAGCGAAACCAGATATATGCTCCCTTGAGCCCAATGGTCCGACTGTGTGAAAAAATCGCGCAGACATAGAATTTTCGGTGCCCGCGTACGAGAAAGCCGGAAAGTTAATTTCAGATAAGTCGAAATCGCCCAATAAGAGAACGTGAGAGAATCCTAAGGTGGGTAAGACTCCCAGTCCAGATGGTAAAAGTTCGTCTTTTGAATCGTCTGAAGGATGGATGACGATAGAGGACCCCCATAAGCCAGCGTTCAGAACCTTTTAGACGAATCGAGCACCAAACGGCTTCCTGGATTGCAGCAAGTACTGGATTGTTAAAAAGGAAGGCCTGAAGAGAAGTGTGGATATAGAGTGCCGATCCCCCTCCTCTACCTTCAGTTCCATCTGCACGGTAGATAATCATATCCTCTAAATCGAGCTCGGAATCTATGTAGGAAATGCTGAGCCACGACTCCGTTATAGCAACAATCCGGGGCTTTGCGATAGAACTAATTTCACGAAGCTCAGGTAAGTTATTTACTAAACCAAGCGCATTTGTGTACATGCACCTTGCAGAGTTAATGGTAAACGAATGAACGTTATCCTAGGATTCTGGATGGGGTGGTTCATTCAAGGCGCACGGCTGATGAAGGTCGCCGGCTCCAGAGGAGTCGGCTGTAGAGAGTTTTTTGAGGCCACTAAATCCTCAATAGGCACAACCGGGCGACTGGTATGCGTGCGGCGATTGAATTTTAATGAATCTCGCTCCTCTTTAGAACGATCGAGGTGGAACGAAATCTCACCAGGGATAAAACGACGTCTATGGCGGAACCGCTCCAGTTTGTGCGATGACATCCCATGCAAGGTAACAGTGATTTTCAGGAGTCGCGGTCGAGATTCACCCGACTCTGGTCTGGGTCTCAGGATGTGGCGGATACGTTGAACTTGGACGTTGATAAGTTCAAGTGCAGTTGACAGAAATCGCCACTGACTCTTGTCGCGTTCCAGATCATCGTTAACGGAATCGGGGACACCCCTGATGATAACGTTGCGAGATCGATCAGTGGTTTCAGTTCCTTTTTGTGCCAGCTTCCACACCTGGCGTTCAGCCCATAGCATATCAGGATATATCCGGGCCCCAGAGTTGTCCAGTTGCTTATGTGCCACTAGAAGAACGCCTTAAGTCGAAGTGGATGACGGAATCACGACCCTTGTTAACCGAGGTTTGTCAGCATGTGGCGAATCCAATTTCCTCGCCAACCTCATGATAGAGTTTGAGACATTCGGATTTATGCACATTTCTGTGCAAAGATTCGTTCAAAGCTCTCGATCATGCTCGTCAAGGAGCGTTAGGCAGATGGCGGCATATTCCGGAAGGTTCTGAACAGTTACAGGATCCTACCGAGCAGATGAGCTCAATCTTTTAGGACTGATGGTGTTGGTGCCCTTGGAGAATTCCGCCGAAGTTACGCCATCAGTAGTGTGACTCTCGCGAACAGCATGACCGGGCTTCTTAGGTAAGACCAGGCGAACAATCTCAAAATTCGGTGGTGTTTGCTTGTATGCTGTTGGCAGGTTGTCAGCAATGGGCATGATCGTTTTCGGTTAACCCGTGGTAACCATGTTTGACTTTGTTCCTGATGCAACCAACGCATATGATACCATGCCTGTTACACTCACGTTACATACCTTACAGAGTACAGCCGGTGGGTCAGGGGATGTCACATCCAATGCGTGTGATGAAGTGCCACCTGCAGAATTATCAGCCTGCCTAACGGTTCTACAACAGAGACAAACGAGTTGGATGCATTCCAGCCGTGTTGCTGTGAACATTTTGTAAACCTCGCTAAACATGCCCAGACACGAGGTGTAAAACCGTGTGTCAAAGGGCAAGCACTGCATGGCGTGGTCCCTCGCGCGGACAATCTTTCCACAGCATTCACAGTCAGACCTTTTCATCATTACTGGGTCGACTACGCGAATAGGAACCAGTTAATTCGTAATTCAGGAGGTCACCAGGATAAGGAAACGGTCGAATATTAACCAAACAGTGCAAAGAGAAATTCGAACTCACAGTAATCAAACTTCCCGTCTTCAGTGATCCACGGGGATTCGCCAGGATTGACGGACCTTGAAACACGTTCTCAGGTGGTTCGGGTCCTGCATGGCGGCTGACGACTTGATCACGGATGATAGATGATAGTAGATGACACCGTGTTGCGGTAGGCAGAAAGTTAGTACTAACAACAACGGCTTCACACCGGTCCAGAGTGAGTCAGATTCCCATGTTCTCAAAATGGTTTCGTCGAAAGAAGAAAAGGAAGATGAAAAATGAACAGAAGAGATTTGTAATCAAAGATGAAAGGGTCAATAATGTATCCTAAGCGCCAATCATACTTCAGACCTGCAGGACAGTGGAACCACGCATATACCAGACATTCACCATAGAGACAGGGATCGATAAGCAAACAACAAACAAACCAACGGTCAGCTGGTTGTTCTAATTACTCGGTTGAGGTCGGGGTCTAACTGAGGGCAACAGTTTGGACCTCAAAAGTTACACTCAAGCAATTCCGCTTGACTTACTTATTCAGCCCAAATAACTCAAAACTTGGTTCACATTTTCTTGCTGTCATTGTCTGCTCAGATTTCGGCACTATTGGGACTCTGTACATCGGAAGCTCACATACGCTAACTGTTGTTCGTTATCTAATAACGTTCTAATTCATTACCTGCTGTATTTTTGGGATGCTATGGTATAATTTTTTTCTTCCTGTCATGTCCGTTTTTTTAATTACTGAGAACTGTCTCATATTTCATATTGCTTGTTGCTGGAAGCGGCGACCCGCGTTGGATTCAGCAGTGTTGGAATTCAGCAGACGTTGACCGGGGCGATGGGCACTTGTGGTCGTTGCGGGTGCGAAGTATCCGTACAAAACTGTATGTAACACTATCAGTGCCAAAATTGCGCAGGCTTCAACAAACACCAGCAAAAGCTGTTAGCTTCTTCATCTCTCTTTGACGCGGGCCAAGGCGTTGCTTCACTTCCGACTGGTCCTACGCCCATCAAGAAAGGTGCCGCGACGCAGAAACCCCGTGAATGCGAATGTGGGGGCTCTTCTTAACTCTGTATCTCATTTTATTTCTTCCATGGCGAGTAAGATGGTCGAGTGCCAACGGATCCTGCCAGGAATGAAGTTGGAAACACAGTCGTTGAATGATTCCAGAACGCTTGCCCTCTTCCATGTTGCAGTCACCAAGACGGCAGTGTCCCTGTCAACTGCACATAAGAAGCAGTGTGTGACGAACATGAAAGGAAAAGCGATCAGAGAAAGCAGGGTTGTTTTATGAATCCGCTTCCCCACAACATCTCCAGTCGGGTGAGCCAAATCGTTTTTAAAAGTTTCATTTTCCCCGGATGTCACAAGCCTTTCACTCGCGAGCAGGCTGCGCGCCGACGGAAACCAAAATGTTATTCGGCCTTTCAGCAGTCTCATCAGTTATTTTCATCCCCGAGACAGTGATGGGAAAGCGGTGGCCTTAATGTCTGCCTAGGTCAATCTAAAAGGCGTGTTTTTCGACCGCTCTCAGCAAGAGAAGGTGAGACGCGAGCAGCGGGCTGAAAGTAAGTCATAAATCATGGCAGATCGAAAAGTATAACGAGAGGCTAAGGTTGTGGTTTTTATCCCCGAAGTGTTCACTCAGGCTTCTGCGTCAGTAGTAGAAAGCGCAGACGCCTTTTTTGTAGTCCTCATTTCAACGCTCGACGCCCCAACCACGGACACAAGTGTTGAGGGCACCAAAACAGCTCACAAACAGTCCTGAGAGTTGCCTGCCCCAAAATCCACCAAACGGCCCGGCGGATTATTCTTTCCATCAATAATTCAGAACGGAAGGAGCCTGTTGGGGGTTGCCTCTTGTGAGTCAAAAGTATTTCTCTGGTCCAGCCTTTGGGCACTTTTATCGGTGACCCCACAACATAGCACACATTGACCTCTTTCAAACCCCGACCCCGGCAGACGAAAAAGTTAAACTTTTCCTGAGTAAAACCCCCCAAACACCCTTCCAAAAAGCGGAATTTAACAGGGGCACGAGGGCAAGGCGATTTGCGACACTAAGAATGCTCTAGGGTCGTTGACTTATGCAAAGACGGTAATTTCGCGCCCGCAACCTGGAAGTAGAGCCATGAGGATTATTCGGCAGTACAGGCCGAGTCCAACCCTACCGCTGTCAGAAGGCCAAGACTCACTCCCATAATAACGTATATTCGTTACTGCATATGTGAAAGGCGCGCTCGGATGTGCGCGATCATGGCAGATAACCACAGGCGATATAGAACAACAAATAGTTATATAATACGACAAACATGAAATCTGTCAGCAAAAGAAAGCGCAAGTGAAGAACAAATTATTGCAGTTCACAATTGCTTCATGCACGCCTCAGGGAAGAAGACATTTCTTTTTTTGCACTGATTCAGTCCAAAAGATGGCACGTTACACTAATTTACCTTTTACGGAGTTATGTAGGGGCCGATGTTTCCAGATGTCTCAAGATCACGCCGGGGAATACGTCTGAATGCGTCTTCCAAGGATATCGCCATCACTTGATGTAGGTCACGTCGAGAAATTGTTGAAAGAAAGTGGCTTAAGCGAGGGAGGACGGGAAGCTCCGAAATTCGGCAAACAATATGGTAGTCTTCCGCGCAGGACCTTGTGGATTGCTCGGAAATGCCCAAAAGTTGAAAGTCTCGCAGATCGCTTGGTCAGTACGGATGTTTTCCCCGCATTGAAGATGTTTGTGGGAGTAAGAGATGAAAGAAATTTTACGTGAGGTTTATTCGTCTTTTCTCTTCATCCGATGTCTTCGACGACGGCACTTTTCTCGTAAACTTAGCCAAATTCTTGGAAATACGACGTTCTAATCATTCGCTCATTACGGGTGAGCTTATTGCACCCAAGGAAAAGTGGGTTTCGGTTTCTCACCAGGATAGCGAGAGGGGATTTTTGATCTCCTTATCAACGCTGATACGACGGGGAGCATGACCACAGCATTCTGAAGCACCAACGCGGCATTGTTTCGGTCAGATTTTTTCTCTGCTCAATTTATTCACCATTAATTATAGATACCTAGTAGACAGTGATCAGCAAACTGTCACGTGGATACGGTGACCACTCTGCTCCCCTTTGATCTCATCTGCTACCAGTTGCAGCCAGCAAACGTCCGCAGCTTAAAGTTTCGATCAGGCTGATGTTAGCTGCCCGAGAAGCCACTTAGATCCACTCTTTCCTGGTTGTGACTCCGTGGATCGGAATTGCCATACGTTTCCAAGGTCAATTCAGAAAGCAGACAAATTAGTCGTACCGCACAAACTGTATATTTTTCTTCTCGTCCACGCCTCCAACGTGGTCTCCTCGATGCCCGTTCCCATGCATTCGCGAAACTAAGCTTACAGAAAACTCGGAGGATCTGAATGCGTTCCACAGTCCTCAAGATGGTACCAGGAATCAGAGCCGTGGATACACCACACTCGTACGGTAAACGATCCTCCTCAAAGCCCAGGGAAACAAAGGCTTGTTATTCGAGCATATGCGAAGACTGAAAAAGAATAAACCTTCGGCTCCTTTTACGACTACCGGAAGGTAGACTTCATCTGACCCTTTACCTGTGGCCGAATTATTGAGGGAGTATTACTCGGCAGTCTACAGCGTCCCTCCACGGAAATGGCATCCTAACCAACCACTGCAGATCTCCCAACGACCGCTTGTTACCGCTCATTTCCCTGTGTTAGATGTTGAAGACCCTTGATTCAAAGTCAATTCATGCAACGCAGTGAGTCTGGCGGAACCAACTCATAAGTTGTTTGGACAGACGCTTGAAACTGGCATTCCCCATGGTGCATGGAAAGAGGAGGCGGCCACGCCTATCTTCAAAGCGGGCGACCGGCAACCTCCGGTTAGCAATCCCCAAATCAGCCTTATTAGCATTCCGTGCAAGAGAATGGAGCACCAAATAAAGCGTACCATCCTCAAACATCTCTACTCAAACCATCTTTTGTATTATAACCAGTTTGTCTTCCCTCCTAACCGGTCATGTGTAACAAAATGTACTTATTTTTGTGACCAGTCTGACGTAGGCCAAAGACAGTGGCCCCATCTCAAATGCTGTCTTCCTTTACCTCACCAAGGCTTTTGGCCGTGTCCCACATTACGCCATCAGACATGAAATGGGAGCCAATGGTACGTGGGGAGAGGCTCTTAGCGGGTTTAGCAGGGTTTTAACGTCTGTTTGTCACGGACGTTTTCCTCGCATGACGAATGTTTGTTGGAGTACAAGAGAAAACGCAATATCAACTGTTGAATGGAAAAATATCAAGTGATCACATGTTATCACGGTAAGTTTAATATGTAATTATTTGACAGACTTCACGGAATATCAATGTTTTCTGTCGGTAATCTATATAACTGTGGCAAACAGGTGTCATAGTATTTCGCTTTGATTGGGTAACCAGCAGCTACTCCCAGAATGATCATCGCTTGATAATGAAAACTCCGTACGGAATTTTAGCGTAAGTTTGCTTTGAAAGGCCGATGTGTTAAGTGGTTAACAAGGGAGGTCTGAGGCTGCACGAGATGTGAGTGGAGGTTTTAATGCGATTATGTGAGGTGAACGTGAGGAGTGTTTTTGGCCACAGTTCTGTTTGCAGAGCTTTTGTATGGTAGTCAACTAAGCGATCAATACTGGCCACCATTAATTATAGCCTGACGGTTTACCAGGGTGAATAGGTTATTACGAATGGCCATGTATGCAACGTGTGCGGGAAGTGTATATGTAAATTATAACCCTGTTTTCCTTTCTTTGTGTCCATTCTAAGTATAGCTGTATATAAGTTCCGTCTACTGGATCTGCTATGAGGTTGAAGTTGATAGTTTCCAGCATTCTGGGTAATGCATACGCAATATTGTTCGTGAGTTGAAAGATGTTGATTTTCCGATGATTTTGTGGGTATGTGAGGCAATTATCCGTTTCGGAGGATTCGGCTTGAAAGTCGTTCAAAAGGGAAAACGGTCATTTTGGCGCGAATCCTCGTTTTTTGAACATTTTTGAAAATTTTAAAATCGGAATTTCGGGCAAAGTACTTGCAATGCATCCATTTTAAATAACCAGCTGTACTGCAAATATTGAAATGCATCGATCAAATGCCAAAAGTACCGGTTTGGTGATGAAGAAGATCTCTATCACTTTTTCGAAAATCACCCGTTATTGGCGTTAGGTCACTCTTTCAAGTCTTGTAAATGCACTTATTGCAATGTTCCAGATGGAATACGTCATTCTGTAGCCTTAGAGTGCTCTATTTTGTGTGGTTCCGAAGATATGGTCGAAATGGAAATATACGACCACACGATGTTGGAATTGCATTTCAACAAGAACACTAACACATTGCGTGAACCTGTATGAAAACGTTTTCAGCTTCCTTGTCTATATGATATTTGTACTGTTTTTTTTTTTGTGTGGAATATTTCAGATAGATACTGTTCGACGAAATGTTGCCCTCGGAAATGGCTGAAAATGACGCTATCATATGGCTGGTTTCATCTTCGGTTGATATGCAGCGGCGTGAGAAAAGGGTATTATGTCCCACTCTATCACTTGGAATCTCAGAAGTAATTCTATTCACTCTACTGCTTTGTTTCCAACTAGATTTGAGGTTCGCGGTGTCGTCGATACGGAAAGGTATACGGGAACAGGTTAACTCAAGCTGGCCTGCTCAATCATTGGGAGGTATACCTCTCGGCTAGTCGGCGATTGACGGTTAAAACGCCAGGTTAATCCATCGCTGTGCAGCCAGAAATACTCCGATCAATATGACAATCAACGGACTCAAAAATGATGATTACCATGTACCTCAGACGCTTCAAATACAGGTTTCTCATCACTTCCTGCATATGTTTGATCTCTATGTTTTTCATGGCTAACGTCATTCGGAAGGAGCAGCTACAAGTGTGAATGCATACTGCATTCTCAGACGTTGATCACAGCCTAAGTCAATCGGATGGACCGGCTACTGGTGTAGCTGCTCCATATGATTGACTTAGGCTATGGCTAACGTCTGAGAATGCAGTATGCATTCACACCAGTAGCTTCTTCAGCATTACTAACTACAGTAATCAACAAGGTCGAGAATGCAGTATGCATTCACACTTGTACCTGCTCCATCCGATTGACTTAGGCTGTGATCAACGTCTGAGAATGCAGTATGCATCCACACCTCGATTCCATTGAGCATGCTAGGAGCATTTCAGATTATTGATGAACAGACGCGGATTTTATTGATTTCAAGTTGAACATCACCCATAATCGATCGCACATGTCGCATTCTCATGAACTCAAAAACGAAAGTGGTTGAGCGTTCACACATGGTAATTCGGTCGTGCCTAATGTGAGGTCAATGGCGCATTAGTAAACACGTTTGCCTCATGAAAGCAATGCCGGAGTTCTAGTCCTGGCAGTGACAAGAATATAAAGGCATTGACGCGTTCTAATGAGAGCTAAACTCGAGTCCAATGCTCCTGTTGTTCGAAAAGGGCTGACTGGAAAGTGTATGAGAATTAGGCAGCTGCGATCAATTGTGGGTGAAGTTCATTTTGATATAACAGTTTACAAAAAACAGTGAGATTCCGAATTATTCTTCACAACCAAAGTGGATCAATGCCAAATGTTTGGCAACGTTCTTTATAGGCAAGTGAAAATGAATATCCTGACTAGCCGGTGCCCAAGCGATAACATCGGCAGCAAGTACTATCATATTACAAGAAACAGACGATGTCAAACCCTCTTCAATTCGTATCGTCGATAAATTCACAAATCAGTTTAGAAAAATAAAGGACCTAGTGGCTGAAATGACAAAACCACAGCAAATACAAAGGGTTTACCAAGAATTGTATCAGTTCGATTCAAGAGTTAACACTCTAATAGCCTGAACTACCATCCATCGGGGCATTAGTTCTGGCCAGAAAGAGTTTTTAGCCCCTTTGACGTCTATTGATTACGAGAAGTTACGTTATGCGGATGAAGTAGTGGTATGTATCATACCCGATAGGCTACCCTTGTTGTATGCGGAAGGTGTTCGACTGAGAGATAGTAGGAAGGAAAAGCAAGTACGCGACTGCTTGAGACTCCACAAGAACATGCAGAGAACAATCCTGCCCACTATTACTCCAGTTTACAATGGAGTTAGTGGTTAATAATAAAATAAAATATATTTCTCAACGCATTCGTGAGACTCGATGTGCGCGATCATGACAGATAATAAGGCGTTACAAAAAAACGAATCAACAACATTGTAAGACAAACATGAAGTTTGCTGACAAAAGCATGCATAATCAGACAGAGTTAGGTTGCGGTTTACGAAAGTTTGATACACACATCAGTAAGAGAAATAGTTCGCTCATTCCTCAAAATCTGTCCCAAAGATTAAATGTTATACTAATTTCTCTTATACAAGGTTATGTGGGGGACGATAT
>LOND01000395.1:16850-27823 GCA_014220965.1 Paragonimus kellicotti
AACAGACTTCAGCTTTTTGCTCTTGCGCACTCAACCACACACAAATGCTAACTGGGGAAAACAAACTGTGGGCAGTATTCTAGGACCGGTAGGATCTGTTCCATTTTAGGTCATGAAAGCGTGCCAATTTTTGTGCGTATGTGTACGTGTAGTGGTATGTGAACTGGAGTTTACAGCATGTGACTTCCTCCTGCTCCAAAGTTTTTACGCAATTCAGTGGGAAAAATTATATCTCAGCACAATAATTTGTCATGTTAACCCCACGAAGCGGCAGCTAATTCACTTCACTGCTTATGTCCTTTCCCATTCATAGACAGCAGGCTTGCAAATATTTACATCATATCAGAATATTAATGCTTTCTATTTATAGAACGAGTAATATCAATTCTGGTACTTTGGTTAATGAAACAGACTAAACTAACTGAAGGTGGTATTCTGAATGGTGGCAATACTTCTTGTGGCCATAAATCGCTGCTTGTGCTCCCGTTTAATTGTTCACTCATAATCATTTGGGCGCTACTGATAATTAGTCAGTAACCAGATTTCGGATGATGAAATTCATTAACAGCGTAGTATTTTCGAACGTGGATAAGGGCGAACAATTTTTTTGTTTCTACGCCTCAGTCTCATCAAATGGATGAATCCGAACACGTGCCTGACGTCTCGAGAATCACACAAAGTCACAGTGAGATGCAAAATTTTTCAGAAAGTGAACTGCTCATACTGGTAGACATAAATGGCTGAAAAATACGTTAAACGATTCCACAGAAACAGGAACTGTAGTGCAGCTGGCTCATTCAGCTTTTATTAATAAGCAGTATGAGTTTATTGAGATTATGCTGATTACATTTGTACTGTGTAAACAGACTTCAAGCAAAAGCGCGTTACGTTTCGTGATGGGATTCAAATGCATTTTCACAGTGATGCATGGTTTCAGGAATGGTCAGAACAATGCAAGCCACCGAACAAATTACAGAATGAGTTATTTATTTAAAAAAATAAAAAATGACTAAATATTAAGATTGAGGTGTAAAATACGGAGGGACTTACCACTCCGAATAAATTCCATCCTTGTTGACCGTCCAGCTTCGTCAGCTTCACACGTTCGTATTTCCTATAACTTTCTACTGCGCTTCTCTGCCTTCTCAACCCAAAGAAAGAGTTTTCAGACCAGCAGCGGAACGGCAAACTGTTTCATGTCGATCGGCTGGTGATAATTTTCAGTTCAAAAGTCTTCAATACCAGCTTCCTACTTCTTAGTAGTCTTTAGCCACAATTGAGCTTTTGGCTACCAGAAATTTGCTAGGTAATTTAAATGAACAAACCCTTTGCACAGGACTACATCCAACGCCATTTATCCTAGTGTTGACCGTGCCGAGTTGATCATCTTAATCAAATTTGCGGCTCCCAATCACTTCAGACGCTAAAGATGTCTGGTGTGCTGATTATTTCGTAATTCATTCCATAAGTGTGGCTTCTAGAGAAGAGTCACCAAAATCTGTGACAATTTCAATCCAGATAAAATTGTTCGGCAAGATTAACGCTGAATAAAGTCTACAAGCTCCGATCTCAGAAGGGCCACTAGTTTGGATTGTTCCCTTTTCCCATAAGTAAATCCAATACCTTCACTTATTATCAATCATGACTTAGGCGCGAACGATCGCTAGATATTCAAAGTCTGGAAGGTCATAAAATGCATGCGAATTCTGTGGGGCTTGATATTCTCAGTGAGTAGCACGTAACGGGGAATGTAAAAACAAATATGTGCGTGTCTTTCTTACCAATGCAATCCACGATTCGTAAACTCAACTTATTTTGCCATTCCACGTAATTTAAACTGAGCCTTTTGTGGACGATGATCATAGAGATGCCAAGCTTTTACGTTTATACAGCAAGACACTTAGAGAGTTACCACCTGTAATTGTGCCCCATTGCGTACTAAGTGCACCGTGTGCAAATAAAGGGGCAACCGCGATGTCCATCAGTGAGTGGATCGTTTCACAGCCGAAATTGGATAGGTACATCAGATCTAGCCGAAAAGTGATTTTTCAGACGAAAGTACATGTTTGAAAATGTCTGACACATTTTACTTACAAGATTTGAAACTTCTGAGTTGTTCAAGGGTGTAATACTACTGTCACTTTGTAAGCCTGAAACACTGGGTTCCCTTCAACAAATTCATCAGTGCAGAAAGAAGACATATGTTGCGATATGTTAACATTTCGTTTACTCACCTCACATCACTGACGTATTGCTGCCTGTGATGATGATGACACGTAAAACATGCAGGTCCTACACGTCAGACAATGAGAGAGAGGCGGGGTATGAAACCACCTACAGTCACACCAACTGTTATGTCATCAACATCAGGGAAACCCGGTGAGCTCTGATCAACAAAGCTTCATTAAAGGCCAGTGGTTTTGGGTTTTGATTGCGTAACAATATTTTGAATGATCTAAGTGGGTCAACCTGGTGACCTGTTATCATGAGGTGTCTGGCAATCGATGATGCGGGGCTTCGAGTAACGGATTCACCGGTTTCAGATTGTTGTGTCATGAGTTGTTTTAACCATTTCGGGATAGATACTTGTCGACCTGACCTGTCTATGTAAACGTCACTGCAAGTGAGCTGGTAGAAATTGTGAAAGACAGAACAGTTAGACAAACTGCGTTCGCGATTTTGTACAAGGGTCCTTTTGTGGTTTCAACTAAGCGTAATTGGGCCATTGCCCAATTTCAACTCGTGCTTGGTGTAATTGGCCAAATGATCCCCTTCAAATTGCGGAGATAGAAATATGTCCCTCTTCTGGACTGTCTTAACTGGCGCATTGCATTCTTCCATGTTGTTGTGATTCTCTGTGAATTTTTCAATATATCCATTTGCCAGTAACGTTGCTTTCTAGCATATCTTGTTTTATCTGCAGTTTATCAGGGGTGCAAACCCTCTTGGTCCTATGGAACACGGTCTTGACTAAACCACGTTTGTGTGCTATTGGGACAAAGCTGGAAAACTGAAGATATTAACCCTACCCCATAGCGGAATAAAGATCGACCAGGTAAAAAACTATCGAAGGTTACCTCCCCATTGTTCTGAGAATTTCTGCTCATTCTTGTTGGACGAGCTCGTTTCTGGAGGAAAAGGACGATTTTGGACAGAAGGAATTGGGTTCCCTAATAGCAATCTATATTATACACTACTTCCAGAATGTTCTTTCGATTGTCGATTGCAAAAAATACCGTTTCTCTGTCTACTGTATTATTACTGGAAGCCTACCAGGATAATTTTTACGAGCATCCTTTTCTGTTAGGTGCCATTTGGGCGATCTTTAATCAAAACCAAGTGACATATAGAGGATTCAGTCGGGGTTGTACCCGGGATGATTTTGCATGGTTTAATTGTAAAGATTGCTGACGATGTGTAAGGAGGACTTATGATTGAAATGGATAAATAAAACAAGGTCAAAGCACTCGCGTGCGCATGCGCACGCGTAGGCACAAACGCCGGCTGAGTGAGGACATATTACTGGATTCAGATGAGCTTGATAAGTTGTGTTTACCTTCAATCTGTTCAGCGATGGATACGTGCATAAATAGCAATGGATCGCGGCGACCATTGGTGTCTGTTGCAGTAGAGGTCAGCATGAAAGTGTAAACTGAAACCCAGATTTCAAGGAATAAGTGGCGAGGATAAATGTTACGGCCTGACTAGTGCAGGACGAACTGCACTAAGGCTACGCTTCTTGATCATATCTGCCGGCGATCAGTTTAGGGTTCCAAATTCCTGTTCAAGCTCCACTAGACCCAACGTAAGTTACCTTTCGTTAAGAGAGGTCTCAAATGGTGGTTACCATCCACGAGAGGTTGCTGTATACAGGGTTGCGTCGAGATGTATGTACGGTCATCGGAGGAGCAGCGGCTAACCTATGTGGTGGGGCAGAGGAGGATACCCGTTTGCGATGTGGAACTGGGTTCAGGTCAGCCCGGTAAGAGAGCCCTTGTCATTTGCTGTTATAGGTCACAATGATCCAGTTTAATGTTCGTTTAGTCTGTCCAGCACCGAGTGCATAATGTGGATTACGACGTCCTAGTTGTACAGGTTTCAGTTGCGAAGCTGCGACCATGTGATGTCTGTTCCACTGTCAACTTTATACTGCACACAGAAGGTTTAAATTCCGCATGTCTGTATCATTTCACCTAGTTCTGAAGTACTGAAGATCTTTTGGTTCAACGTAATGAACTTCCTTCGCAGTCACATACGTGCGGCGGATTAACCTAACAGATGTTCAAACCGAGTTGGATCGGCGGCCGGGTCGTGTCAACTAGTAGGTCGAACTGTTTACAGAAGTCAGTAGGAGAAAAAGATAGCAACCACATGGGAAACAATCCGCCCATGTCACAATTGCGCTTTTTCGATGTTTAACTCGGTTGGTTATTGACCGCAACTTCTGATGAGTCTTGCGCAGAACTGCTACTTCAGCTTCCTTCGTAGCCAACAAACTATTCACAGAACTATGTTGGGTAACCTCTTACCTGGCTGATGGTGAGGGCGCGGGGTCCTCGCAACTTTTTGCCCACCCACAAAATTTTTTATTCATGAGCACTGTAAGAGCATCCCCATGTACATCTCAGTTTATAAGTCGCACCATAAATCTCTTCAATGAGTACCATATTTTCGTTCACCCTACTGTGCGCCTAATTTTGACCAATGTGCATAAGTTGAATATATACAATTTTTAACCAAGGAATGATCCTTCCTGGAGTTACTGCGCAAAGTAAACCGCTTCTGTCAATTACTGTTTCTCATAGCAACCATATAACAACTTGCACGGATGAAGTTTCAGACGATTTGATATCCATTGGGTTGCCCGCCCACTTGCAGAAGGCCGTTAAGCCATGTAACGGGTAGATATTTGAGGATATGAGCTTACTTATCGGTGTCAGATTCGTCATAATTTCCCCCGGTGCCAGCTACAATGAACCAGACTCAAGGAAACTGTTGTTTCAAGAGCATTGATTTCAAAAGCCATCAATATGCGCTTCTCTGGATGACGGCATTTGAACTCGTTTCACGTACTTCACAAACTCATACCTGCTGAATTCCTTGCAATTAATTCGGCTTTATCGACTCGAGTTTCGTTCTCATTAGAGCTCGTCAGTAGTGCATATCCTTGCCACTGCCTGGACTAGAACTCCGTGTTGACCACTGCGCCATTGACCCCACATTGGCCGGAGTTCTAGTGTTCGTTAGAAATTGTAACAAGAATGTGAAGTAACCCTACGATGTTCCCATCACGTCACCTATTGTAATCCCACTACAACTACTTCCACAGGCTACATCAGCAACAAACAGAACCAAATGTTCTATCTGCTCGACATCTATTGGTCACAAAGTGTGTAGGCGTAATGCTAATTATGGGTGTCCTCTGAAGGTTATCAGTGTTTTTACATTGCACATAAAAACGAAAATCTTCAAGTTGGAGTATGTTTATTGTGAGCAATAGTTACTTGTAACGATTTATAACTAAAATAAATGGTAACCAATGACCATGTCAGAACTCGATAAATAATATGCAGCAGGATTTCCCGTTTACTTCGAAATGTATTGTAGTTAACAACTGTAGCTAACAAAATATGCTGCAATTCATTGGCTTTTGATATTTTCTGTAACCGAAAGGCACATTCCTTTGAGAACTGTGAAATTTAACAATGAATTCTTTCTAGTCAGATGTTGGTTAGAAATGTAAACTCCGTTCCGGTTATAATTCTATTACGATAAATTATCATGAGCATATGTGGACTGTCATTCATCATTACGTTATTCTCTCCAACCTCGTTCACACAGATGCTGTTACTAGAGATCACGTTTTGTGTAACGTTGAATGAGAGTGTCGTTGTATTTTCTTGGTTACGAGCTGGAAACCGATTACTTTGTGCACACATTCGACAAGCATACACGCAAAATTAACTTCTTTATCAGGCAAAGGAACTAGTTAAAGGGGATTGAATAGTTAAAAATTACAAACAGTTTTTCTAAACGGAAACTTTCTGTTGTTCGCTTCTTGACCGAGTTTGGAAGAGGTGCAGATGATGAGTAACACATCACAAAAGAAATGAAATTGACAGCAAGCTCAACAAGAAACTTATTTGTTTTGAGAACTCATCGAGGATTTTTCATTGGCCACTTTCATGCTTACTGAGACAATCAGGAAAAATATCACCTTTTTCAGTAGGTGATAACGGCATGAATGTGTAAAGTCGGTAGATGAGTATCGGTTAAGCAGTGCATTTGTAGTTAAAGGCGGTTCATTTGAACTCGAATATATGGACAGATGTGACTACCAAAATGAAAACGCAAAACAGATGTTTAGTGAATCCATAGCTTTGAACTTAGACTTGTTGGATGTTTGTTAACTATAAAACCACAACATTTCCAACATATTCTTTTAGTAGACTCAGCAGAATGGTGTTACGTTTTCTGTGGGAAATCAGACTATTCCATGGTTTACTTAAACTAGTTAAGTAAACATGAATGAGCATTCAAAAAGACTTCAATATTTCTAACCGTTTCTACGACTTCAAGCAAGTCATTCCTATTTGAATCCAATAAGTAATTTCCTACAAATGACATGAAAGAAGCTGTTTGTGGCGTCAACAAAAGAAATAACAGACATCGTTTAGAATGTTTTCCGTGTTATGTTGAATAAAATGGGGTAAACCCGTTGCACATCTTTGGAGTCAATCAAACTCAAAGCGTTTCTGAGACGACAAGATTTTCACAACTTACTAGTTCGATAATTCAACCAAGTCATATTCAGATTTATACTTGGAACTATGTTCTATATACATAGCGGTGACTGTAATCAAGAGTAACTAAGGTTTACCAGAGTAGCTCAGTCGTAAAACTCTGCCTGCCTCCCATACGGTTACGAATTCAAGTCGCCGGCTGCTTCGAATTCCCTTTTCAGTGTCTGGGCAGCCTACTGGTATCAGGTTCACGTGTGATTAAGAAATGACTCATGGCTGCAGATGCTAATGAATATAAACCTGTAAGTTTCCTCTCTTCAACTCATCAGCTCACTAATTTTTGCAGACGATTCTCTTTGCATTGAGTTGAGAGGAATTCGCAGTTCTGCAAGTCTGCTTACCATGCACTTGGATCGAGACTAAAATCACTGGATGGTGTCAACTGATTGCACTATCGTTTACATTCCACACTTCAAAGAGGATGGGTTTATGAAAAGCAGTAAAAAAAATGAACTGGCTGAGCATGGGTTTTCTCTTTCTCATGGACAGAGAAATGACAACAAAAATCTTGCAGCAGAATGTAAAAGAAGGTCAAAGGTTGCCTGCTCGTGCTTCGTTCCGAAATATAGAGAAAACAGGGTAGTTTTTCAAAACGTAGAAATTTGGTAGCAGTTGCGTCATGTAGAAAAAATCTCAGATTTTATTCACTACCGGTTTTGGGAACGCAATTTGAATACTCAAGATATACAAACATTCAGTAAAATATTCTGACGACATATCTTCTCTAAAGATGTTGCGGTAGATAGGAAATGTGATAAAAAGTACCACTTATGAACTGTGATAGTTTGTATGCAGTTAAAACTGCTCATATGGCCTCCTACTCTACGCACCGGTACATAACCTCGTCTACCAAAAGAAAGAAAAACCCGCCCCCGGGTTTTCCCCGGGGGCGGGGGGGGGGGGGGGCGGGGCAGGCGGGGGGGGGTGGGGGGGGGGGGGGGGGGGGGGGGGGGGGGTTTTTTTACCCCCCCGCGCGCCCCCGGGGGGGGGGGGGTGGGGGGGTGGGGGGGGGGGGGGGGGGGGGGGGGGGGGGGCCCCAAAAAAAATCCCCCGCCCCCCCTCCGCCGCCCCCCCACCCCGCCGGGAAAAAAGTTTTTTCAAAACGTTTTTTGGGCCGCTCAGGGTCCAGCCGGCCGTGAGCATTGGGTCTTTGGATAGGTGGATGCGGGTTAGCGATGATCTCACGAGTTTGGGGTCACGTGACATGTAATTTCCCGGGGGGGGGGGGGTGGCCCCCCCCCCCCCGCCCCCCCCCCCCCCCCCCAAAAAAAAAAAAAAAAAAAAATGGGGGGGGGGGGGAAAAAAAAAAAAAAAAAAAAAGCGGGTTTTTTTAATTCTTTTTTTTTTTTCGCATTTGTCCTCAGTGGCACCGCCCTGCGCGCGCGCCCGAGGCCCTACAGGACCCCGCCCGCCGCCCCCGGCGAAGCGCCCGGCTACATCACAGTATCCCTATCTTCCCAAACCCCTTGAAAACCAAAATAAAAAAAAAAAAAAGGGGGGGGGGGGAGGGAGGGGGGGGGGGCTGGGGGGGAAAAAAAAAAAAAAAAAAAAAAAAAAAAAAAAAAAAAAAAAAAAAAAAAAAAAAAAAAAAAAAAAAAAAAAAAAAAAAAAAAAAAAAAAAAAAAACGGGGGAAAAAAAAAAAAAAAAAAAAAAAAAACAAATAAAAAAAAAAAACATAAGAAAAAAAACATATGTAATAGCTAAAAACAAAAAAAAAAAAAATCTTTCCAGGTGCGTAGTAATAGGTTATGACACCGTCAGTCAGCTCTCACCGCTCCGCCCCCTGCGGTGCTTTCACTCACCACACTTAGCGTATGGGGGTAGTAGGCAGGATAGATGTTCGCATGTATATGTCTACAAGCCTCGATTACGTATAGACGTTGGTAATCTAAACGTCGGAGAAAACTATTGGGTAAAATATTTTGTGTGTTTAGTAATTTATCGTTGTTCAAAGCTACCGTAAACCGCTGGAAAAGCATCATAGCCACTCTCGAACACAAACTTGAAGCCAGTCTTTTTTGTATTAACAAAGTTATGCCCATTATCGGTATCTTCAGATGATGCAGTAAGTCCTCTTATAATGACATCTCCTGTGAGCTGTCACCTTTGAGCACTTACCGTTATTTTCTCGGTTCTGGTAATCGTCAATTTCATCACTCTGCCGAAAAGAGACACTTCAATCAATTCTTATGGTGAAGAACCATCAAAATCTACAGCCTCTTCACGGTAATCACAAGCCACTTTTACACTATAAAAACGCCAGACCGAAACCTAAAGTTTTTTTTATTTGTTTGATTCATACCAGAATTTAATTTCGCGACAAGAAAGATGCTCATAAGCCTTCAAAATGACTCCGAACGCCAGAGTAATTGCTAACCTGACAGTTGGAGTTTTGTTGAGAGCATCTGACTCATCGAGTCATCGAGCTAGGACACACCACCTCGTGAACCAGTTAGGGACTAGCTAGTTCTGACTACCTCGCCCAGTTGTTACGCCACTATACAATGAACTGTAGAACGCAAGGTAGTGTTCCAACCTAGGATGTGGCGTTCCATTCTCAGAGACACGTTATTCATTTCATGGTGGTTGGAAAGTCATTCCAACTAATATCTGATGGTAAACGAATGAACATAGCTCAGATTCTGAACAAAATTGCTTCAGATAGTTGATATATCCAAGGACCGCGAAAGTTTATCCACGAAGAACACCCTTAAACGTTGAACTGGTTTGTTTTCTAGAGTATACTACTGGGTGATGTTAATGAGTAGTATGACGCAAATCCAAAATAATGATTCACACACTGACGCCCTTAACAATGCAGCAGACAGGAAGCTGAAAGTGACAGTTAGAACTGGGTAGCTTATCTAGAAAACCTTGAAAAAAACTAGTGCGGTACAGCCGACAGAGAATAAGAAAACATGCCAGTCATGAAGGGTGGGATGTATGAATGTTACGTATTTTCGCATATCCCGTAGTAGGTATCTGATAAAGTATACATTTGCAGGCGAAGCGCTGTTTGCGGTTGGCTAAACTGTTTACAACCGTTATTGCATGGATATCAGACGAACAACACTTTCAAGTTAAATGAAAGCCAGTGCTTCATTCGCCGACTTTCCGAAACAGTCCCAAACTGAAAACACTGCAAAGAACAAATCTACATTCCGTTAGGGTGCAGAGAATGAAGTGAAAATTTGTCGTTAGTTTTGATGACAGGAAGCTAGAAAAGAAGACACTTCGGCACTACAGAAACATCAAGTTTGTGTAGCCTACAGGACAGAACCAAAACAATAGGTGACAAGGGGGATATGTATCTTTTTGTTGGCTCAGAAGAGGCTGAGTAACAAAACGATATTTATGAATAGAAAAATTCAAATTTCGCTGTATAACTGCTTCATTCTCATAGAGCTCCATTTTAAATGACAGGCAGAAAAATTGGCTATTGTGGGCTATATATCTGACGCGCTTTAGCTCACTAGCCGGTGAGAACAGAAGATAACTTATGGCGCATGAAGGAATCCAGTCGATTTAACGTCCTTCGATGAATATTAAGCTTCTCTCATAGTCAAGTTCCCAACCATATAAACCTTTCGGAAACGTGTTAGAATCGCCCAAGTAAGTCTCAGCTGTAGTAAACACATCTAGAGCAACAAGGTCCGTATGTTCTCTATGCTTACACGACTTTAGCTGGAACAGTACTTAAAAACTGGTAGACTTATCATTTTTCTTTTCATAACTGCACATGGTAGATAACGTTGTAGAGTGTACTGGCGACTAGCCAAAAGACAGACTATTGAACAGGGGGTGATTGCGAGATAAAAGATAAGGGGAAACGTTATCGACCAGTTGATTTATTACAATCGCTTTCTGGATTGGGATGTATGCCGTAGAAATAATCCGAAGTTGCACGTCAAACAGAGAGATTGAAGTGATCGCACGTGAATTTACGTAACCGTTTGCGAAGGCATAAATGAATTTACTAAATGAGTCAGCATTAGCAACGGCGAGTGCACATGGGGGTCAAAACCAGTGTGTCTGGTTATTTTTTTATTTTTTGGCTGATATGATCCATAAAATTTATAGCTGTCCCTCAAAACTGCTCACGATGGCCATCTTCCTGGGATAATCAAACTTCCGGGTATCAAAGAGTAGCCGCTGCTATGAACGATATT